>BSBK01003182.1:2175000-2485407 GCA_027943335.1 Chamaecyparis obtusa
CTTTGCTTTGACCAAACTTTGATCGTTTGTATTTTAAGAAGAGAGGCTCCATTTTTTAAGATTTAAGGTGTTTTTTGGTTCATATCAACGAGATTTTTGATTTGAGACCAATTTCACCAGAGTTGGAAAAGGTCAAATTTTTAGCTACAAACTTTGTACTGACTTCCTTTCTTTGACCAAACTTTGACCGTCCGTAACTTAAGAAGAGAGGCTCCATTTTTCAAGATTCAAGGTGATTTTTGGTTCATCTTGACGAGATCTTCTATTTGAGACCACTTTGACCAGATATGGAAATGGTCAAATTTCTAGCTACGAACACTATATTGACTTACTTGCTTTAACCAAACTTTGACCGTCCATATATCGATAAGAGAGGCTCCATTTTTCAAGATTCAAGGTGTTTTTTAGTTCATCTTGATGAGATCTTTGATTTGAGACCACTTTCACCAGATTTGAAAATGGTCAAATATTTAGCTACGAACACTGTACTAACTTCCTAGCTTTGACCAAACTTTGACCGTCTGTATCTTGATAAGAGAGGCTCCATTTTTCAAGATTCAAGGTCATTTTTGGTTAATCTCAATGAGATCTTTGATTTGAGACCACTTTCACCAGATTTGGAAACAATCAAATTTTTAGCTACGAATATTATGTTGACTTCTTTACTTTGACCAAACTTTGACCATTCGTATCTTAAGAAGAGAGGCTCCATTTTTCAAGATTCAAGGTGTTTTTTGATTCATCTAGACGAGATCTTTGATTTCAGAGTACTTTCACCAAATTTCAAAATGGTCAAATTTTTAGCTACGAACATTGTACTTACTTCCTTGCTTTGACCAAACTTTGATCATTTGTATCTTGAGAAGAGAGGCTCCATCTTTCAAGATTTAAGGTGTTTTTTTGTTTATCTCAATGAGATCTTCGATTTGAGACCACTTTCACCAGATTTGGAAACGGTCAAATTTTTAGCTACGAACACTGTACTAACTTTCTTGCTTTGGCCAAACTTTGGCAATCTCTATCTTGAGAAGAGAGGCTCCATTTTTCAAGATTCATGGTGTTTTATGGTTTATCTCGACAAGATCTTTGAATTGAGATCACTTTCACCAAATTTGGAAATGATCAAATTTTTAGCTACAAACACTGTATTGACTTCCTTGCTTTGACCATTCGTATCTTGAGAAGAGAGGTTCCATTTTTTAAGATTCAAGGTGTTTGTTTGGTTCATCTCAATGAGATCTTTGATTTGAGAGCACTTTCACCAGATTTAGAAATAGTCAAATTTTTAGCAACAAATATTGTACTGACTTCCTTGCTTTGACCAAACTTTGACTGTCTATATCTTGAGAGGAGAGGCTCTATTTTTCAAGATTCAAGATGTTTTTTGGTTCATCTCATCGAGATCTTCCATTTGAGACCATTTTCAGGAGATTTAGAAATGGTCAAATTTTTAGCTACAAACATTGTACTAACATCCTAGATTTGACCAAACTTTGACCATTCGTATCTTGACAAGAGAGGTTCTATCTTTCAAGAGTAAATGTATTTTTTGGTTTATCTCGAGAAGATCTTCGATTTTAGACCACTTTAATGAGATTTGGAAATGGTCAAATTTTTAACTACGAACACTATACTGACTTCCTTGCTCTGGCTAAACTTTGACCATCTGTATCTTGAGAAGAGGCTCTATTTTTCAAGATTCAAGGTGTTTTTTGGTTCATCTCAACAAGATCTTTGATTTGAGACCACTTTCACTAGATTTAGAAATGGTCAAATTTTTAACTACGAACATTGTATTGACTTTCTTGCATTGACCAAACTTTGACCATTCGTATCTTGAGAAGAGAGGTTCTATTTTTTAAGATTCAAGGTGTTGGTTCATCTCGATGAGATCTTTGATTTGAGACCACTTTCACCAAATTTGGAAATGACCAAAATTTTAGTTACAAATACTGTACTACCTTCCTTTCTTTAAACAAACTTTGACTGTTTGTATCTTGAGTAGAGAGGCTCCATTTTTCAAGATTCGGGGTGTTTTTTGGTTCATCTCGATGAGATCTTTGATTTGAGATCACTTTTACCAGATTTAGAAATGGTCAAATTTTTATTTATGTGTACTATACTAACTTCCTTGCTTTGACTAAACTTTGACCATCTGTATTTTGAGAGGAGAGGCTTCGTCTTTCAAGATTCAAGGTGTTTTTTGGTTCATCTCGATGAGATCTTCGATTTGAGATCACTTTCACTAGATTTGGAAATGGTCAAATTTTTAGCTATGAACACTATATTGACTTCCTTGCTTTGACCAAACTTTGAGCAACGGTATCTTGAGAAGAGAAACTCTATTTTTCAAGATTCAAGGTGTGTTTTGGTTCATTTCGACACGATCTTCTATTTCAGACCACTTTCTCCAGATTTGGAAATGGTCAAATTTCTAGCTATGAACATTGTACTAACTTCATTGCTTTGACCAAATTTTGACCATCTGTATCTTGATAAGAGAGGCTCCATTCTTCAAGATTCAAGATGTTTTTTGGTTCATCTCGATGAGATCTTCGATGAGAGACCACTTTCACCAAATTTGGAAACAGTCAAATTTATAGCTACAAACAGTTTACTGACTTCCTTGCTTTGACCAAACTTTGACCATTTGTATCTTGAGAAAAGAGGCTTTATTTTTCAAGATTTAAGGTGTTTTTTGGTTTATCTCAATGAGATCTTTGATTTGGGACCACTTTAACCAGATTTAGAAATGTCTAAATTTTTAGCTATGAATATTGTACTGACTTCTTTCTTTAACCAAACTTTGACTGTCTATAGCTTGAGAAGAGAGGCTCCATTTTTTAAGATTCAAGGTCTTTTTTGATTCATCTTGATGAGATCTTCAATTTGAGACCACTTTTACTTCATTTGGAAATCATCAAATTTTTGGCTACGAACACTGTACTAACTTCCTTGCTTTGATAAAACTTTGACCATCCTTATCTTAAGAAGAGAGGCTCCATATTTCAATATTCAAGGTATTTTTTGGTTTATCTCGACAAGATCTTCGATTTAAGAGCACTTTCACTAAATTTGGAAATGGTCAAATTTTTAGCTACAAACACTATACTAACTTTCTCATTTTGACCAAACTTTGACCATTCGTATTTTGAGAAGAGAGGCTCCATTTTTTAAGATTCAAGGTGTTTTTTGGTTCATCTTGATGAGATCTTCAATTTGAGACCACTTTCACCAGATTTGGAAATGGTAAAATTTTTAGCTACGAACACTGTACTGACTTCCTTTGTTTGATGAAAATTTGACCATCCGTATCTTGAGAAGAGAGGCTCTGCTTTCAAGATTCACAATTGTTTTTGGTTAATCTCAACAAGATCTTCAATTTCAGACCAATTTCACTAGATTTTGAAACAGTCAAATTTTTAGCTACGAACACTATAATGACTTCCTTGCTTTGACCAAAATTTGATCATTTGTATCTTGAGTAGAGAGGCACCATTTTTCAAGATTCAAAGTTATTTTTGGTTCACCTCGACAAGATCTTTGATTTGAGACTACTTTCACCAGATTTGGAAATGGTCAAATTTTTAGCTACAAACACTGTAGTGACTTCCTTTCTTTGACAAAACTTTGATAGTCTGTATCCTGAGAAGAGGCTCTATTTTTCTAGATTGAAGGTGTTTTTTCCTTCATCTCGATGAGATCTTTGATTTGAGACCACTTTCACCAGATTTAGAAATGGTCAAATTTTTAGCTACGAACACTGTACTAACTTCCTTACTTTGACCATCTGTATCTTAAGAAAAGAGGCTCCATTTTTTAAGATTCAAGGTTTGTTTTGGTTCATCTCGATGAGATCTTTGATTTCAGACCACTTTCACCAAATTTAGAAATGGTTAACTTTTTAGCTAGGAACACAGTATTGATGTCCTTGCATTGACCAAACTTTGACCATCTATATCTTGAAAAGAGAGGCTCATTTTTCAAGATTCAAGGTGTTTTTGGTTCATCTCAATGAGATCTTCATTTTGAGACCACTTTCACCAAATTTGGAAATGGTCAAATTTTTAGCTACAAACAGTGTACTGACTTCCTTCGTTTGACCAAACTTTGATTGTCTGTATCTTGAGAAGAGAGTCAATTTTTCAAGATTCAAGGTGTTTTTTGGTTCATCTAGATGAGATCTTCGATTTGAGACCACTTTCACCAGATTTGGAAATGGTCAAATTTTTAGTCGAATACTGCACTGACTTCCTTTCTTTGACCAAAATTTGACGGTCTGTATCTTTAGAAGAGACGCTCCATTTTTTAAGATTCAAGGTGTTTTTTGGTTCATCTTGATGAGATCTTCGATTTGAGACCAGTTTCACTAGAGTTGGAAAAGGTCAAATTTTTAGCTACGAATACTGTACTAACTTCTTTGCTTTGACCAAACTTTGTCATCCGTATCTTGAGAAGAGAGGCTCCATTTTTCAAGATTCAAGGTGGTTTTTGGTTCATCTCGATGAGATCTTCGATTTGAGACCACTTTGACTACATTTGGAAATGGTCAAATTTCTAGCTACGAACACTGTACTTACTTCTTTGCTTTAACCAAACTTTGACCATCCATATATTGATAAGAGAGGCTCTATTTTTCAAGATTCAAGGTGTTTTTTAGTTCATCTCAATGAGATCTTTGATTTGAGACCACTTTCACCAGATTTGGAAATGGTCAAATTTTTAGCTACGAACACTGTACTAACTTCCTAGCTTTGACCAAACTTTGACCGTCTGTATCTTGATAAGAGAGCCTCCATTTTTCAAGATTGAATGTGTTTTTGGTTCATCTTGACAAGATCTTTGATTTGAGACCACTTTCACCACATTTGGAAATAGTCAAATTTATAGCTATGAATATTGTGTTGACTTCCTTTCTTTGACCAAACTTTGACTATCTGTATCTTAAGAAGAGAGGCTCCATTTTTCAACGTTCAAGGTGTTTTTTGGATCATCTAGACAAGATCTTTGATTTGAGAGCACTTTCACTAGATTTGGAAATGGTCAAATTTTTAGCTACGAACATTGTACTTGTTAATATGATTTATAACATCAGAGAGGGGGGGTGAATTAGTTGTTCTTAGGTCTTGATGTATAAAACAATCTCAAAAAATTTTCCTTAAATCAGATCCAATAACCAAAATAAACTCGGTCATCATTGATTCAATAATAGAAACATATAAGAATTCAATCCACTACCTAGCTGTAACTTAACTTGTAAAACATAGACATGTTCAAACCAAAACATTCACACAAGTATTAACACCAGGATTTATAGTGAAAACCCAATGTGGGAAAAACCACTTTGTAACATGCTACTATTATTTTCACTCTTCTAAAGTGAGCTCGGTAAAAAGCCAACCTTATCAAAGGTTACAATACACACTATCAGGTGTGACCCAATTAAAGGATTTCAATCACCCTATTAAAAGTGAGCCTTGTCATAGGACTTACATACACTCCATTAGAATGCAACCTTGTTCAAAGGATTTAACATATGACTGTTAGGTCAACCTCTGTTAAAAAGATTTTGACTATTACAATGGTTAGAAAGTAGCAGCAATATTTATCTAAAAAATATACAACTCACTTTGCAAATATCAAATCTGATTTCGTACACTAATGTTGGTTTACTGACTTTGAAACTTTGCCATCTCCATCTCTGATCTGCTCGGAATTTTTCTTTAAGGAACCATCACAATTCTCCTTCATCCTTTTTTGCTTATACAGTCAATAAAACTTTACTGATCTTCCAGCATTCTCTATTCACCCATGCACTTGCATATCCAAATGCTCAGGTTCCCTTTATACTTTCCTCAATTAGGTTAACTCATCTTATGCTGCTCAATCTCATTCGTAGATCTTAGGGTTAGGTCAGATTCATTGAATCTACCGGCTTCATGTTCTTCAGCTCCTTTTCTAAAATCATCTCAAATCTCTTAAAGATTTACAATAAAATATTTTACAGTGCATTTAATGCTTTCAAACAATCAATAAATAAAGTCAACATGTTTTACATAATCCAAGAATTCAACAATGTCAGCTCCAAAACTAAATTCTCTTCAAATATAAAATTGCTGATGCTCGGTCAATATTGTGATCAACTACTCGGTCTTCATGTAGAAAGCTCGGTCATTACTAAAAATGTTTCCTCGGCTTACACTGTCTTCCTCAGCAATTAACTGTTGTTCGGTTGATACTAGAATTTTGCTCGACATACACTGACTCGGTCGACACTAACATTACACATCTTAAACATGATTTCTCCATTCTTTTCTCGGTCAAGCCTACCAGTTTAGTCTTTAGTCTTACTAAGATAACAAATACATTATCTCATCAATGTGCAACATAGTCAAGTACACTTTGTAGTATCAAGATAACTCAACCTTTCCTTAGGTGCTATTGTTACCAACCTTGCCTATCCCCTTAGCAACACTCAAATAGATATAGTACTTTCCTAAGTAGCAATAGTCTTACCAGTTAAGGTTTGACATCAATGACAATACAACAATTTTTTCAATTGCAGTTCCCAACAGTACTTACTTCCTTGCTTTGACCAAACATTGACTGGCTGTATTTTGAGATGAGAGGCTCTGTCTTTCAAGATTTAAGGTGTTTTTTCATTTATCTCAATGACATCTTCGATTTTAGACCACTTTCACCAGATTTGAAAATGGTAAAATTTTTAGCTACGAACAGTGTACTGACTTCCTTGCTTTGCCCAAACTTTGACCATCTCTATCTTGAGAAGAGAGTCTCCTTTTTTCAAGATTCAAGGTGTGTTTTTTGGTTCATCTAGACAAGATCTTTGATTTGAGACCACTTTCACTAGATTTGGAAATGATCAAATTTTTAGCTACGAACACTGTACCAACTTCCTTGCTTTGACCAAACTTTGATAGTTCGTATCTTGAGAAGAGGGGCTTTGTTTTTCAAGATTCAAGGTGTTTTTTTGGTTCATCTCGAGGAGATCTTTGATTTAAGAGCACTTTCACCAGATTTGGAGATGGTCAAATTTTTAGCTACAAATATTGTACTAACTTTCTTGCTTTGACCAAAATTTGACCATCTATATCTTGAGAGGAGAGGCTCTATTTTTTGGTTCATCTCCTCAAGATCTTCCATTTGAGACCACTTTCACCAGATTTGGAAATGTTCAAATTTTTAGCTACGAACACTCAACTAACATCCTAGATCTAACCAAACTTTGACCATCTGTATCTTGAGAAGAGATGTTCTATCTTTCAAGATTCAATGTGGCTTTTGGTTCATCTCAAGGAGATCTTTGATTTCAAACCACTTTCACCAGATTTGGAAATGGTCAAATTTTTATCTACGAATATTGTACTGACTTGCTTTCTTTGGCCAAACTTTGACCGTTTATATCTTGCGAAGAGAGGTTCCATTTTTCAATTTTCAAGGTGTTTTTTGGTTCATCCTGACAAGATCTTTGATTTGAGACCACTTTCACTAGATTTGGAAACGTTAAAATTTTTAGCTACGAACACTATACTGACTTCCTTGCATTGACCAAACTTTAATCATTCATATCTTGAGAAGAGAGGTTCTGTATTTCAAGATACAGGGTGTTGGTTCATCTCGATGAGATCTTTGATTTGAGACCACTTTCACCAGATTTGGAAATAATCAAATTTTTAGCTACAAATACTGTACTGCCTTCCTTGCTTAGACCAAACTTTGACTGTTTGTATCTTGAGAAGAGAGGTTCCAGTTTTCAAGATTCAAGGTGTTTTTTGGTTCATCTTGACAAGATCTTCGATTTGAGATCACTTTTACCAGGTTTGAAAATGGTCAAATTTTTATTTACAAATACTGTACTGACTTCCTTGCTTTGACTAAACTTTGACCATCTGTATCTTGAGAGGAGAGGATTCGTCTTTAAAGATTCAAGGTGATTTTTGGTTCATCTCGATGAGATATTTGATTTGAGACCACTTTCACTAGATTTTGAAATCATCAAATTTTTAGCTACGAACAATATACTGACTTCTTTGCTTTGACCAAACTTTGACCAACTGTATCTTGAGAAGAGAAGCTCAATTTTTCAAGATTCAAGGTGTTTCCTGGTTCTTCTAAATGAGATATTCTATTTGAGACCACTTTCCATAGATTTGGAAATGGTCCTATTTCTAGCTACGAACAGTGTACTAACTTCCTTGCTTTGACCAAACTTTGACCGTCTGTATCTTGATAAGAGGTTCCATTTTTTAAGATTCAAGATTTTTTTTGGTTCATCTTGTTGAGATCTTTGATGAGAGACCATTTTCACCAGATTTGGAAACAGTCAAATTTTTAGCTACGAAAATTTTACTGACTTCCTTGCTTTGACAAAACTTTGAGTATTCGTATCTTGAGAAGAGAGGCTCTATTTTTCAAGATTTATGGTGTTTTTTGGTTTATCTCAATGAGATCTTCGATTTGGGACCACTTTCACTAGATTTGGAAATGTTTAAATTTGTAGCTACGAACATTGTACTAACTTCCTTTCTTTGACCAAACTTTGACTATTTGTATCTTGAGAAGAGAGGGTCCATTTTTCAAGATTCAAGGTCTTTTTTCGTTTATCCTGACAAGATCTTCGATTTGAGACCACTTTCACTAGATTTGGAAATGGTCAAATTTTTAGCTACGAACACTATATTGACTTCCTCGCTTTGACAAAATATTGACTATCCGTATTTTGAGAAGAGAGGCTCTATTTTTCAAGATTCAAGGTGTTTTTTTATTCATCTTGATGAGATCTTTGATTTGAGACCACTTTCACAAAATTTGGAAATAGTAAAATTTTTAGCTACAAACACTAGACTGACTTGCTTACTTTGACCAAACTTTGACCATTTGTATCTTGAGAAGAGAGGCTCCATTTTTCAAGATTCAAGGTGTTTTTCGGTTAATCTCAATGAGATCTTCAATTTGAGACCACTTTCACGAGATTGTGAAACGGTAAAATTTTTAGCTACAAACACTGTACCAACTTCCTTGGTTTGACCAAACTTTGATCATCCATATCTTGAGAAGAGAGGCTCCTTTTTTCAAGATTTAAGGTATTTTTCTGTTCATCTCAATGAAATCTTTGATTTCAAACCACTTTCACCAGATTTGGAAATAATCAAATTTTTAGCTACGAACACTATACTAACTTCCTTCCTTTGATCAAACTTGGATTGTCCGTATCTTGAGAACAAAGGATCCATTTTTCAAGATTCAAGATATTTTTTGGTTCATCTCGACGAGATTTTGGATTTGACACCACTTTCACCAGATTTTGAAACAATCAAATTTTTAGCTACGAACACTGAACTGACTTCCTTGCTTTGACCAATCTTTGATCCTCTGTATCTTGAGAAGAGAGGCTCTATTTTTCAAGATTTAAGCTGTTTTTTGGTTCATCTAGATGAGAATTCGATTTGAGACCACTTTCACCAGATTTGGAAAAGGTCAAATTATTAGCTATGAATACTATACTTACTTTCTTTGACCAAACTTTGACCATCTCTATCTTTTGATGAGAGGCTCCATTTTTTAAGATTCAAGGTGTTTTTTGGTTCATCACAATGAGATCTTTGATTTGAGACCACTTTCACTAGAGTTGGAAATTGTGAAATTTTTAGCTACGAACATTGTACTAACTTCTTTGCTTTGACCAAACTTTGAACATTCGTATCTTGAGAAGAGAGGCTCCATTTTTCAAGATTCAAGGTTTTTTTTGGTTCATCTCGATAAGATCTTTAATTTGAGACCACTTCCACCACATTTGGAAACTGTTAATTTTTTAGCTACGAACACTGTACTGACTTCCTTTCTTTGACCAAACTTTGACCATTTGTATCTTGAGAAGAGAGGCTCTATTTTTCAAGATTCAAGGTGTTTTTTGGTCAATCTCGATGAGATCTTCGATGGGAGACCACTTTCACCAAATTTTGAAATGGTCAAATTTTTAGCTACAAACACTATAATGACTTCCTTGCTTTGACCAAACTTTGATCGTGTGTATTTTGAGTAGAGTAGCTCTATTTTTTAAGATTCAAGGTTCTTTTTGGTTCACCTTGACAAGATCTTTGATTTGAGAATAGTTTCACCATATTTGGAAATGGTCAATTTTTTAGCTACGAACATTGTATAGAATTCCTTGCTTTGACCAAACTTGGACTATCCGTATCTTGAGAAGAGGCTCTATTTTTCAAGATTGAATGTGTTTTTGCTTCATCTTGATGAGATATTCGATTTGAGACCACTTTCACCAGATTTGGAAATTGTCAAATTTTTAGCTATGAACAGTGTGTTGGAAATTTATTTGGGAAAAGTGATACTGAGAGGGGGGGGTTGAATCAGATATCACCTATTAATCCATTTTTGCATTATTGAAAAACTTTTCATAGCTTAAACATAAACTACATCAATGTAATGAAGCTAATACACTAAACATCATTCAAGAAAGTACTCATAACACAATAACTTTGGTTACCCAGAAACCTTTGAAAGGTAAAACTGGGGTGGGGATGACACCCACAAATCTTCACTAATACAGTATAAATTTTTCCTGTTAGGGCTACAAATTTGATCACAAAATATGATCTACCTTGTGAGGGGTCTGCCCTGTTAAGAGCTAAAAGACTTATACAGTCTACCTTGCAAAAGGATTTAGAACTTACAACTAAGTAAGCACTCGGTTAAGAGATTACAAAGGTCTGTTAAAACCACTATGTTGAGAGATTTACCTTGATACACTTGTTAGAATATTTCGGTACTTGATCCTTCAGTCTGCACTATATGCTGATTATAGATCTTCTCCTTCCAGTATTTGATTTGATCTTATCTATCAAGTTTATCTCTATTCTATCCTTCACTACTTTACTCTATTTCTCTCAGTCACTAGACTCTATTAGAATTCTTCACTAGTCTAAATGTATTCTCTGCTCATTCCTCTCATTCCCTTCACATCCTCTCACACACATATTAGGGTTTAGATCTTCTCTTTATATAGACAACTAAACTTCCTCAAGATTCAAGATCTATGATCTAGATTTACTCTTTTTGCTACTTAAGCTTTACTAATTCTGATTGTCTCCAAGTGTTGCATTGGGATCAATGATTGTAAAATAGGAGTGTAATCACCTCCATGATTTCCTCAACAAACAAAATACAAAACATGAATGTCAGCCAAAACATTTTACCTCGATGATTGTGCCATAACAACTCATATGTTGATTCTGGCTAACTCAGCAATTGATGTCTTTGGTACTCGGCATTCACTGTACTCAGTGTTCACTGATATCACTGTCACTCAGTATAAACTACTTTATATAGCTCGACAAAAACTAACTTGGCTAATTTAGAAATACATAGTGACCATTAATTTACTCGGTAGTGACTACTGCTCGGTAAATATACATTACATGATTCAACCTATACATGATGACTTGGTCATAGTGATGGCCGACCAACATTTCCTAGATAATGACTAAGTGTAAGACACTAATAGTCAACAAAACTATAGAGATCTACAATCTCCCCCTTTGACATTAGTGGAAAAAACACTTTGTCATGACATTACAATTATATTTACAAAAGTACTTAGTATTAGCAAAATACTCCCCCTAAGATATATACATATACAAAAAGTTTGTTACCTCCCTTTGTGCCTAGATATGTCATGTCATTTAATTTCCCCCTTGTTTTTGGCATGCTTGATTTCTTCGGGAGTAGGAATCATGAAGTATTTCTCCAGAAATAGTTTATGAAGAATCATAACCATATGTAATGCAAATTCCCATCCTAATATAGAAACTTTCAGAACTTCTGATTGCACTTCTAGCTCAGCAACTAGATTGACTAGGATCTTGGCTATAGAAAGATGAGGATCTTTATGTGTTAAGACCTTAGCCTTTGCTAACTCTCTTTAAATGGCCTCCAGATGAGGTGTCAACATTGTTTGCATAGAGAGTAGATGATCCCTTATCTTACCATCATTAGCCATCAACTTAGCTATCCTTCCTTGTGAATGTAGAAGCTTGGCATAATGTTTTGAACTAGAACTTGCATCCAAGCTCAAGGATTGACCGGTAGACTTTATTTCTTGCTATAGTTTGTCTACCAACCCCTGGTTATCCTTCATGAATTCTTCTACAATGCACTGTTTGGTAAACAAAGATTGTGCATTCACTACCAGTTCTTTTGAATCTATTATCAAAGTAGAAAGTTCTACCTATTTTATTGCAATCTCGGTAGATACCTTGTTCAATACCTTGGTTTCAAACTTCCTTTCTAACCACTACAACAACTTATCACTTGCTTCGATGTCTTCATTAGTCACTTTCTTGACTATATGGACAAGTTGTTCCAGTATGGGATAAGAATTATTTACATCATACATTTCAAAAGCATCAATAAATATTTCTTTTATATACTGCAAAACTTGCTTTTGATTATGTTCTCTTCGTAATTATTCTTGCCTTCTTTTCCTCTTTAGTGGGTATTGCAATATTTGCATCTGCTCATATGATAAGTTATCAGAATCCCATTTCAGAATTACAATAACTTCATCAATTATCGAACCAAAAATTATCTTCCATGTCTTTACACTTTCCTGTACAACATCCTCAACCTTGTGTTGAAGGATAGAGTAAGCTCTAAGTTTGGGAATGAATCTATTCCTGTATTGTTCCACAACTTCCTGAATATAGGTAGAGGTTAGATCTGGTGAAACTCAAGCTAGTGTGCTTTCTCTTATCTACTTCTCGGTCATTAGAGAAAACTCCTATTTTTGTGCAACTCTATTGCTTAACTCTTTAGGGACTAGTTTCCCCAACTATATAGGTAACATATTGAAAGTGCAGAGGATCTCAAGAATAGCTTCTTCTACTTTTTCTTTATCTCCTATACTCATGCTCTCAAATCTCAATTTCTTCAAACCTGCAAGTCCAACAAAGTTCTTGATAGTGTGGCATATTTCATCCACCTTTGGTGTTATACTCTATATTGCAACCTTCTTCTTTACCTCTTCATCACTTTCTATCTCCTCTTCATCTTTCTCTAAAATATGTTTCCTTCTAGGCCTTTTGCTTGCCTGGCTCAACACTGCATTGGGCTGAACATTTTTTCTTTTCCCTGATGCAGGGGTTTTCTTTTGTATCTTGACAGTTGAAGAGACTGCCCTTGTTCTTAGCCTAAGCATAGGTGACGATGTAACCTTAGGTTTTTGCATCTTTTTACTTATGGACTCGACAAGTACTTCCCTCTTGCCTTTCTTCTTTTCTACTTCTACCTCTTCTTCATCATCACTCTCACTAGGATCACTTGCTTCATCTTCTCCTAGTCCTTGTGTTAATTCAAGAGGTGCATCCTCCTCTATTTCTCCCATTATTTTTACTAGATTCTTCACAATTTTCTTCCTTTTTTTTTCTATGATTGCAGCCTTCAATCCCATAGTTATTTTGGATTTAGCTTCTACATAAGTTCCAAAGTAAGGAGCCTTTTTATCAATTTCTTTGGCTAATAGGGTTGTTATAGCAGTTGTGGTCTCATCAATATTTACCTCATAAGGTAATGGCATTAGCCATGAAATCCTCGGTAAAACTACTTGTGCATAAGTGAAATCTTTGTTGACTAAGAAATAGATGTCTTGGCTATACTTTTCAACTAAAGACACGAGAATCCTACTTCTCTTCCTCATTTTCTTTTTGAACTCAATGAAATAATTCTCCATTACACCCTCAAAACTTCCTCCTATCTGACGTATAAACTCATTAATTTGAACTATGAATGGTTTCCTCTTATCCCATATTACCCCTCCAACAGTAGGAAAATGCTTCTGAATATAAAAGAATAGATAGACGAGTAGGGAATTGAACTTACACATAGAATTCTTTGCTTTCTAGATTGAAGTTAGGTTCTCGGCAAATTGAGTCAACTAGAGCTTAGCAAGATCATAAGTGTGTCCTTTCTTGATATTTTACAAGCCCGGTCCACTCCCATGCATGGGACGATGTCCAGCCAACTATACTGGTAGAATTTGTGTGCAATAACCCTTACTGCAAAATTAATCTCCAGATTGGTGATGGTGGAAATTGTCATTCCATGCTTGTTCCAAACTGCTTGTGTATTCACCTAAATTTCCTCCTTGCTCAAACATTTCATTGTTCTTTTACCAAAAATTATAGGGTAACCAGTTACCTGGTGAGTCATTTCCTTTGTTATCTTAACTAGTCCATCTTCCAACCACAATTGCATGTCATGCACTCTACTCAATACGATTTTGATCCACTCCACTTTGAAATTTTGTGGAAAATCTAGGGCATGAACTAACCCTTGCTCAACAACCATTTTGTGTTCCAGCTTCAACAACCCATTGTTGCACAATTTTTCATATGCCTCCCTGATCTCGTAATCTCCAATTTCTCCAATTTTGCACATGTAACATGACCTAATATTGTTCATTATTAACATATTTTCTAGAATCGAAGACAAAGCACTAGTAAGATCTCCCTTGATTGCACTCTGCGAAATGGCCTAAAACTTTTGCAGCTTACATACTTCATTCCTTACTAACTGAGTGTTGAAAACCTCCATCTCTTGTTTCTTCATTGCAGTAAATGAAGATGATGCCATTAATTTTTATTTTTTTTAAATTCTCGAAAAGATTTTTGCTCAGTAGGGTACCTTTGCGTAAGTGTCCTACAGATGATTTATTGATGGCATGCTGAAAAGATTTGAAATCGCCTTCAAACAAGAAGGTTACACACTCTCTTAGTCGCTCAAAGAAATCTCAATTCACTGGTGAAATGAAATGAAGGGTAACATTCTACTTTATAGACTTCAAATGGTCGAATTAGGGCTTCATAAATGTTCTGTACATATTCTAGGTGGAATACAATTGTCTCGGCATTCTTATGTTAAGCTCGGCTAACACAAGCTTGATTGATACAACTGTTTAGATACAGCTTGTTGTACATCACATCTCGGATACCATAGGTGCTTGACATACATTGATAACTCAGTCAAAAACACTGACGCTCATCATAAAATAAAAAATGAATTGCTCCACATGGCTCAAATATGTCCTAATGCATCTTTATCTGTGCAGATATGGACTTTTACTCTACTTATGTTAGGAACTGATGTAAGATAAAGCATTGTAAGACTCATCTCCAAACATACCTTATTAGCTTAGTTTGAAGAAGTGTGATCACCTGATCCATCAGATTGGGTGACCGCAGATGCACTGGCTTCACTTGTGCTTCCTTCTTCTTTCTTCTTCCATGTTGTGTTCATCTGATTTCTCAATTTCTCATTTGAATCTTCATTCTTGCTTTGTTCATTGCTCGGTATGGGTGATCTACAGTCTTTCTTTAGGTGACCTATCTTGTTACACTTATAGCATACCATACTTCTGTTCATCCAACTTTTAGATTTACCTCTGAAATGAGTCTTCAAACAATTTGCTCCAATGTGTCCATATTTTCCACAGTAATGACAATTGTACCAAGTGTTATAATCCCAATTTTATGAGTTACTCTTCATAGGTGACTTAGTATGTTCATTTGATGACCATTTAGGTTTAGATTTGCATTCAAATGGTCTATGTCCATACTTTTGATAGTTAAAATAGTGTCCTTGAAATTTTGGTGAAATAGGTGGACTACTAACCTTAGACCTACATTCTTATGACTGATGTCCATGTTTCTTACAGTTAAATCAATGTCCGTTAAATTTAGGTTTAGGATCAGACTTACCATGCTTTCTTCTCCATATGTTGGTTGTATGTCCTGGCTTTCCACAATGATGGCATGTGGGCTTGTTATTCTTTGGTTTAGCATTCTTCTACTCTCCACTTTTTGATGATTCTCCTTCCTCAATAGATGATGAATGCTCATTTAGTCCAAGTCTAGATCTATCATGAGATCTTCTAGGTGACCTTAATAGCTCTTCAAATTATTTTGTAGCTTCATTTGGTTTGTTCATCCTTTCATTAATTTCCTTTTTAGATCTCAGTTCATTTCTTAGTTGATCATTTTCAGATCTCATATTGTTGATTTCCATATCTTTCCTATCCAACTATTGATTAACCACCAGTAGTTGATTTACCATGTCTAGTTAATTATTGGTCAACCTTTGCATGTCACAGGTCCTTTCATCAAGTCTCATTGATATTTTTCTTTTGTCTTCTTCAGCCATTGTCTTGTCTTCTTTAGCTTTCTTTTTTTGTTCAACTACTTCACAAAGTATGACAGATTGAATTTCTTGTTCTCTCTTTAGATTTATGATGTCATCACTTAGTATGCTATTTTTCTCCAGTAGCTCTTTTATGGCTTTGTCACTTTCTACACAGTTTCCATTATAAAATAGTCTATTAGTATCTTCTTCTTGATATTGTGATTCATTTTGTTGAATAGAAATTTCTCTTCTCCTGCTTAAGAATTTCTTCAATTCTCCTCTGGCTGCTTCAAGTTGTTGTAATGCCAGTTCAACATCAATCTTCTGATTCTCTATAACCTTTCCCAACTTATAAACTTCCATCTCAAGATCTTTTCTTCAAGTGCTTAGACTTTCTATGAGAAACCTTGATGCTCTGATACCAATTGTTGGAAATTTAGTTGGGAAAAGTGATACTGAGGGGGGTGAATTTGATATCACTTATTAATCCATTTTTGCATTATTGAAAAACTTTGCATAGCTTAAATAGAAACTACATCAATGTAATGAAGCTAATACACTAAACATCATTCAAGAAAGTACTCATAACACAATAACTTTGCTTACCCAGAAACCCTTGAAAGGTAAAACTGGGGTGGGCATGACACCCACAAATCTTCACTACTGCAATATAAAGTTTGCCTGTTAGGGCTACAAATTTGATCACAAAATATGATCTATCCTGTGAGGAGTTTTCCTTATTAAGAGCTAAAAGACTTATACAGTCTACCTTGTAAAAGGATTTAGAACATACAACTAAGTAAGCACTCGGTTAAGAGATTACAAAAGGTATGTTAAAACCACTTTGTTAAGAGATTTACCTTGATACACTTGTTAGAATGTCTCGATACCTGATCCTTCGGTCTGCACTGTATGCTGATTACAGATCTTCTCCTTCTAGTATTTGATTTGATCTTATTTGGAAATAGTTAAATCTTATTTCATTTTGAGACCACTTTCACCAGATTTGGAAACAGTCAAATTTTTAGCTATGAACACTGTACTTACTTCCTTGCTTTGATGAAACTTTGATCGTCCGTATCTTGAGAAGAAAGGCTCCATTTTTAAAGATTTAAGGTGTTTTATGGTTCATCTCGATGAGATCTTTGATTTGAGACCACTTTCACCAAATTTGGAAATAGTCAAATTTTAGCTGCAAACACTGTACTCACTTCCTTGGTTTGACCAAACTTTGACCATCTGTAACTTGAGAAGAGAGGCTCCATTTTTACAGATTCAAGATGTTTTTTGGTTCATCACGACAAGATCTTCGATTTGAGACCACTTTCTCCACATTTGGAAATGGTCAAAGTTTTAGCTACGAACACTGTACTGACTTCCATGATTTGAGAAAACTGTGACCATCCGTATCTTGAGAAGAGAGCCTTCATTTTTCAAGATTCAAGGTGTTTTTCAATTCATCTCGATGAGATCTTCAATTTGAGACCACTTTCACCACATTTGGAAATGGTCAAATTTTTAGCTACAAACACTGTACTAACTTCCTTGCTTTGACCAAACTTTGAATGTCTATATCTTGATAAGAGATGCTCCTATTTTTAAGATGGAAGGTGTTTTTTAGTTAATCTCAATGAGATCTTCGATTTGAGACCATTTTCACCACATTTCAAAATGGTCAAATTTTTTGCTACGAACACTGTACTGACTTCGTTGCTTTGACCAAATTTTGACCGTCCATATCTTGACAATTGAGGTTCCATTTTTCAAGAGTCAAGGGTGTTTTTGGTTCATCTTGACGAGATCTTCAATTTAAGACCACTTTCACTAGATTTGAAAATGGTCAAACTTTTAGCTACAAATACTGTACTAACTTCCTTACTTTGACCAAACTTTGACCATTCCTATGTTGAGAAGATAGGCTCTATTTTTCAAGATTTAAGGTGGTTTTTTGTTCATCTCAACAAGATCTTTGATTTGAGACCGATTTCAAAACATTTAGAAATGGACAAATTTAGTTACGAACACTGTACTAACTTCCTTTTTTTAACCAAACTTTCAACATCCCTATCTTGAGAAGAAAGGCCCTATTTTTCAAGATTCAAGGTGGTTTTGGTTCATCTTGATGTGATCTTCGATTTGAGACCACTTTTTTCCCGATCTGAAAATGGTCAAATTTTTAGCTACGAATACTATAAAGACTTCATTGCTTTGACCAACCTTTGACCATCCATATCTTGAGAAGAGAATCCCCATTTTTCAAGATTCAAGGTTTTTTTTGGTTCATCTCGACAAGATCTTTGATTTGAGACCTCTTTCACCACATTTGGAAATGGTCAAATTTTTAGCTACGAACACTGTACTGACTTCCTTACTTTGACCAAATTTGACAGTCTGTATCTTCAGAAGAGAGGCTCCATTTTTCAAGATTCAAAGTATTTTTTGGTTCATCTCGACAAGATTTTTGATTTGAGACCACTTTCACCACATTTGGAAATGGTCAAATTTTTAGCTACGAACATTGTATTGACTACCTTGCTTTGACCAAAGTTTCACCATCCCTATCTTGAGAAGAGAGGCTCAATTTTTCAAGATTCAACATGTTTTTTGGTTCATCTCAATGAGATCTTTGAATTGAGACCATTTTCACTAGATTTGGAAATGGTCAAATTTTTAGCTACGAACACTATACTCACTTCCTTGCTTTGACCAAACTTTGACCATTTGTATCTTGAGAAGAGAGGCTCTATTTTTCAAGATTCGAAGTGTTATTTGGTTCATCTTGACAAGATCTTCCATTTGAAACCACTTTCACCACATTTAGAAATGGTCAAATTTTTTGCTACAAACACTGTACTGATTTCCTTACTTTGACCAAACTTGGACCATCTATATCTTGAGAAGAGAGGCTTTATTTTTAAAGGTTCAACGTGGTTTTTGGCTCATCTCGATGAGATCTTTGGTTTGAGACCACTTTCACCAGATTTGAAAATAGTCAAATTTTTAGCTACGAACACTATACTGACTTCCTTTCTTAGACAAAACTTTGACCATCCATATTTTGAGAAGAGAGGCTATGTTTTTTAAGATTGAAGGTGTGTTTTGGTTCATCTTGATGAGATCTTTGATTTAAAACCACTTTAATCGTATTGAGTTCCTTACTTTGACCAAACTTTGACCATCTATATTTTGAGAAGATAGGCTCTATTTTTCAAGATTGAAGGTGTTTTTTGGTTCCTCTTGATGAGATTTTTGATTTGACACCATTTTTAGCAAATTTGGAAATGATCAAATTTTTTAGCTATGAACACTGTACTGATTTCCTTTCTTTAACCAAACTTTGACCATCTGTATCTTCAAAAGAAAGGCTATATACTTCAAGATTCAAGGTTTTTTTTGGTTAATCTAGATGAGATTTTTGATTTAAGACAACTTTCACCACATTTGGAAATGGTCAAATTTTTAGCTAGGAAAATTATACTGACTTCCTTGCTTTGACCAGACTTCTACCGTCTGTATCTTGAGAAGAGAGGCTCTATTTTTCAAGATTCAAGGTGTTTTTTACTTCATCTCGATGAGATCTTTGATTTGAGACCACTTTCACCATATTTGGAAATGGTCAAATTTTTAGCTACAAACATTATAATGACTTCCTTGCTTTGAACAAAATTTAACCATCCGTATGTTGAGAAGAGAGGCTCCATTTTTCAAGATTCAAGGTTTTTTTTGGTTCATCTTAAAGAGAACTTCGATTTGAGACTACTTTCACCAGATTTGGAAATGGTCAAATTTTTAGCTACAGATACTGTACTAACTTCCTTGCTTTGACCAAATTTTGACCATCCTTATCTTGAAAAGAGAGGCTCCATTTTTCAAGATTCAAGGTGTTTTTTGGTTCATCTAGATGAGATCTTCGATTTGAGACCTCCTTCACCAGATTTGGAAACGGTTAAATTTTTTAGCTATGAACCCTATACCGATTTCTTTTCTTTGACAAAACTTTGACCGTTTGTATCTTGAGAAGAGAGGCTATATTTTTCAAGATTCAAGGTTTTTTTACGTTCATCTTGATGAGATCTTCGATTGGAGACCACTTTCACCACATTTGGAAATGGTCAAATTTTTAGCTAGGAACACTGTACCTACTTCCTTGCTTTGACCAAACTTTAACTATCTGTATCTTGAGAAGAGAGGCTCTATTTTTCAAGATTCAAGGTGTTTTTTGGTTCATCTCGACAAGATCTTCGATTTGAGACCACTTTCACCACATTTGGAAATGGTCAAATTTTTAGCTACGAACACTATAATGACTTCCTTGCTTTGAATAAAATTTGACCGTCTATATCTTAAGAAGAGAGGCTCCATTTTTTAAGATTCAAGATGTTTTTTGGTTCAACGAGATATTCAATTTAAAACCACTTTCACCAGATTTGGAAACGGTCAAATTCTTAGCTACAAACACTACTGACTTCCTTGCTTTGACCAAACATTGACCATCTTATTTTGAGAAGAGAGGCTCCATTTTTCAAGATTCAAGTTGTTTTTTGGTTCATCTCGATGAGATCTTCGATTTGAGACCAATTTCACAACATTTAGAAATGCTCAAATTTTTAGCTACGAACACTGTACTAACTTCATTGCTTTGACCAAACTTTGACAGTCTGTATCTTAAGAAGAGAGGCCCCATTTTTTAAGATTAAAGGTGTTTTTTGGTTCATATCGGCGTGATCTTCGATTTGAGACCTCTTTAACCACATTTGGAAACAATCAAATCTTTAGCTACGAACACTGTACTAACTTCCTTACTTTAAGCAAATTTAACCATCCTATATTGAGAAGAGAGGCTTCATTTTTCAAGATTCAAGGTGTTTTTTGGTTCATCTCGATGAGATCTTTGATTCGAGACCAGTTTCACCACATTTGGAAATGGTAAAATTTTTAGCTAAGAACATTGTACTGACTACCTTGCTTTGACCAAACTTTGATCGTCCCTGTCTTGAGAAGAGAGGCTCCATTTTTCAAGATTCAAGGTGTTTTTTCATTCATCTCGATGAGATCTTCGATTTGAAACCACTTTCACTAGATTTGGGAACGATCAAATTTTTAGCTACAAACACTGTACTCATTTCCTTGCTTTGACCCAAATTTGATCATCCGTATCTTGAGAAGAGAGGCTCCATTTTTCAAGATTCAAGGTGTTTTTTGGTTCATCTCAATGAGATCTTTGATTTGAGATCACTTTCACCACATTTGGAAATGGTCAAATTTTTTGCTACGAACATTGTACTGATTTCCTTGCTTTGACCAAACTTTGACCATCTGTATCCTAAGAAGAGAGGCTTTATTTTTCAAGATTCAAGGTTTTTTTTCATTCATCTCGATGACATCTTCAATTTGAGATCACGTTCACCACATTTGGAAATGATCAAATTTTTAGCTACGAACATTGTACTGACTTCCTTGCTATAACAAAACTTTGATTATCTGTATCTTGAGAAGAGAGGCTCCATTTTCTAAGATTCAAGGCATTTTTAGATTCATCTCAACAATATCTTCAATTTGAGACCACTTTCATTGTACTAACTTCTTTGATTTGACCAAAATTTGACCATTCGTATCTTGTGAAGAGAGGCTCTATTTTACAAGATTCAAGGTGTTTTTTGGTTCATCTCAATGATATCTTCGATTTGAGACCACTTTCACAATATTTTTAAATAATCAAATTTTTAGCTACAAACATTGTAATAACTTCCTTATGTTGAACAAATTGTGACCCTCCGTATCTTGAGAAGAGAGGCTCCATTTTTCAAGATTCAAGCTATTTTTTACTTCATCTTGATGAGATCTTCGATTTGAGACCATTTTCACCAGATTTGGAATAGGTCAAATTTTTAGCTACAAACACTGAACTGACTTCCTTGCTTTGACCAAACTTTGACTGTCTATATCTTGAGAAGAGAGGCTCCATTTTTCAAGATTCAAGGTGTTTTTTGGTTCATCTTGATGAGATATTTAATTTGCAACCACTTTCACCACATTTGAAAACTGTTAAATTTTTAAATATGAATACTATACTAACTTCCTTGCATTCACCAAACTTTGACCATTTGTATCTTGAGAAGAGAGGCTCCCTTTTTAAACAATCAAGGTGTTTTTTGGTTAATCTCAATGAGATCTTAAATTTGAGACCACTTTCATCACATTTGGAAACTATCAAATTTTTAGCTACGAACATTGTACAAACTTCCTTTGATCAATTTTTTACCATTTGTATCTTGAGAAGAGAGGATTTGTTTTTCAACATTCAATGTATTTTTTGGTTCATCTCGACGAGATCATTGATTTGAGACCATGTTCACTGTACTGACTTCCTTAGTTTGACCAAATTTTGACCATCTGTATCTTGAGAAAAGAGGATCCATTTTTCAAGATTCAAGGTGTTTTTGAGTTCATCTCGATGAGATCTTTGATTTGTGACCACTTTCACCTGATTTGGAAAAAGTCAAAAAAATTTCTACAAACACTGTGCTGACTTCCTTGCTTTGACTTAACTTGGACCATTTGTATCTTGAGAAGAGAGGCTCTATTTTTCAAGATTCAAGGTTTTTTTTGGTTCACCTCGATGAGAACTTTGATTTGAGACAACATTCACCACATTTGGAAATAGTCAAATTTTTAGCTACGAACACTGTATTGACTTCCTTGCTTTGACCAAACTTGGACCATGTGTATCTTGAGAACAGAGGCTCCGTTTTTGGACATTCAAGGTGTTTTTTGGTTCATCTCGACAACATCTTCGATTTAAGACCACTTTCACCAGATTTGGAAATGGTCAAATTTTTAGCTACGTACACTGTACTTACTTCCTTACTTTGACCAAACTTTGACCTTCCATATCTTCACAAGAGAGGCTACATTTTTCAAGATTCAAGGTGTTTTTTTGTTCATCTTGATGAGATCTTTGATTTGAGACCACTTTCACCAGATTTTGAAATGGTCAAATTCTTAGCTTTGAATACTGTACTAACTTCCTTGCTTTGACCCAAACTTTGACCATTCATATCTTGAAAAGAGATGCTCCATTTTTCAAGATTCAAGGTATTTTTTGGTTCACCTCGATGAGATCTTTGATTTGAGACCACTTTCACCACATTTGGGCACAGTCAAACTTTTAGCTATGAACATTGTACTAACTTCCTTGCTTTGACCAACCTTTGACTATTCATATCTTCAGAAGAGAGGCTCCATTTTTTAAGATTCAAGGTGTTTTTTGATAAATCTCATCTATATCTTTGAATTGAGACCACCTTCACCACAATTGGAAAAGGTTAAATTTTTAGCTACGAATATTGTATTGACTTCCTCACTTTGACCAAAATTTGACCATCTGTATCTTGAGAAGAGAGGTTCCATTTTTCAAGATTCAATGTGTTTTTTTTGTTCATCTTGATGAAATCTTCAATTTGAGACCACTTTCCCCATATTTGGAAACGGTCAAATTTTTAGCTACGAACATTGTACTAACTTACTTGCTTTAACCAATCATTGTCCTTCCATATCTTGACAAGAGAGGCTCCATTTTTCAAGATTCAAGATATTTTTTCATTCATCTTTACGAGATCTTTGATTTGAGACCACTATCACCAAATTTGGAAACAATCAAATTTTTAGCTACGAACACTGTACTAACTTCCTTGCTTTAACCAAACTTTGAGAGTCCTTATCTTGTGAAGAGAGTCTCCATTTTCCAAGATTCAAGGTGTTTTTTGGTTCATCTCGACAAGATCTTGATTTTGAGACCACTTTCACCACATTTGAAAATAGTCAAATTTTTACCTATGAACATTGTACTGACTTCCTTGCGTTAACCAAACTTTGACAGTCTGTCTATTAAGAAGAGAGACCTCATTTTTTAAGATTCAAGGTGTTTTTTGGTTCATCTCGATGAGATCTTTGATTTGTGACCACTTTCATCAGATTTGGAAATGGTCAAATTTTTAGCTACAAACACTTTACTGACTTCCTTGCTTTGACCAAACTTTGACCATTTGTATCTTGAGAAGAGAGGCTCTGTTTTTCAAGATTCAAGGTTTTTTTTGGTTCATCTCAATGAGACCTTCAATTTGAGACCACTTTCACCACATTTGGAAATATTCAAATTTTTATATATGAACACTGTACTAACTTCCTTGCTTTGACCAAACTTTGATCGTCTGTATCTTGAAAAGAGAGGCTCTATTTTTCAAGATTCAAGGCATTTTTTGGTTAATCTCGACAAGATCTTCAATTTGAGACCACTTTCACCACATTTAGAAATGGTCAACTTTTTAGCTACAAACACTATGCTCACTTCCTTGCTTTGACCAAATTTGACCGTGTGTATCTTAAGAAGAGAGGCTCTATTTTTTAAGATTCAAGTTGTTTTTTGGTTCCTCTCGAGGAGATCTTTGATTTGGGATGACTTTCATCACATTTGGAAATGGTTATATTTTTAACTATGAACATTGTACTGACTTCCTTGCTTTGACCAAACATTAACCATCTGTATCTTGAGAAGAGAGGCTCCAATTTTTAAGATTCAAGGTGTGTTTTTGTTATCTTGATGAGATCTTCGATTTGAGACCACTTTCATCACATTTAGAAATTGTAAAATTTTGAGCTACGAATAATGTACTTACTTTCTTACTTTGACCAAACTTTGACCATATGTATCTTGAGAAGAGAGGCTCCATTTTTCAAGATTTAAGGTGTTTTCTAGTTCATCTCAATGAGAGCTTCGATTTGAGTCCAGTTTCACCAGATTTGGAAATGGTCAAATTTTTAACTACAAATACTCTACTTACTTCCTTACTTTGACTATTCGTATCTTGAGAAGAGAGGCTCTAATTTTCAAGATTCAAGGTTTTTTTTGCTTCATCTCGATGAGATCTTTGATTTGAGACCACTTTCACTAAATTTGGAAATGGTTAAATTTTTAGCTATGAACACTGTACTGACTTGCTTGCTTTGACCAAACTTTGACCATCCGTATCTTGAGAAGAGAGGCTCCATTTTTCAAGATTCAAGTTGTTTTTTGGTTCATCTTGACGAGATCTTCAATTTGAGACCACTTTCACTAGATTTTGAAATGGTCAAATTTTTAGCTACAAACACTATACTGACTTCCTTACGTTGACCAAACTTTGAGTATCTGTATCTTTAGAAGAGAGGCACCATTTTTATAGATTCAAGGCATTTTTTGGTTCATCTCAATGAGATCTTTGATTTGAGACAATTTTCTATAATATTTGATGAAAACCAAATCTATTAAGCCCAAGAAACTTGCATGCAAAAACTATTCACAAGGAAGAAATATGTAGGAAACAAACAAGGGTTTTGCTCTGATAATATGAAAGTTTATTATTAGCCAAAAGAATAATAAAAAATTACAATGGATCAATCCTTATAGAAGGAGATCAAAAAACCTAATGGGAAACCCTAATAGGTAAATAGGCATTTAATAATTAGATTTAATTATTAAATGACTAATGCAAGTGCATAAAGGGAAATCTTAAGAGGTAGTAAAGTTAATTTAATCAATGTAATTAAATTAATTCTTTACTTTAACTCCCCCCCTTAAGATGAGCAACAATGCAACTACAAACAATGCAATAAAGAAGCAAAGGAAGTAGAATGCAGAAAGAAAAAGTGGGTCCGGACAACATGACCTGATGAGGTACCCAATCACAACCAAATCTCTATGAAACAGAGAAATAGGGAAAACCACATGGGAAAAACCCTACTCCAAAAAGAGATAGAAAGATATGGAAAACAGAAAAAAAGAAAGGAAGGTAGGCCTCAATGAGACCCCCTAAGGAAAACTTCCTTCACCCCAAGCATAGAACTCAATTGAAGATATCATGAAGATGAAAAAGGCTTAGTGAAGATGTCAGAAACTTGCTCCGAAGTGGGAACATACTCCAAGCTGAGAGAACCATCCTGAATCAGTTGCCTGATTAAATGCATATGGATCTCAATGTGCTTGGTCTATTGATGCTTAACTGGGTTGTGGGAAATATGAATGGCACTTTGATTCTCATACCAAAGAGGATTGGGACTATAAGAAGGAAACCCAAACTCTCTCATCAATTGTCAAAGCCATAAAACCTCCTAACTAGCTATCATAGTTGATCGATACTCTATCTTTGTAGATAATAATGCAACAACAATCTGCTTCTTGCAAGACCATGTGATAGGACCAAAACCAAGACAAAAAACAAAGTCATAAGTAGACTTTTGACCATCTATATCACCACCTCAATCAGCATTTGTGAAACCAACAATGTGAGGATCTGCTGATGTATAGTGAATGCCATATGAAGTAGTGCCCCAAATGTACCTCAAAATACATTTGGTAGCTTGCCAATGGCTCTCATGAGAATCATGGGAGAATTGAAAGACAATGCCAACCGTAAAGGAAATGTCAAGATGAGTGTGTGTCAGGCACAAAAAACTACCCACAAGTTGCCTGTATAAGGTGGAGTCCACTGATGGAGTAGAGCAAGTGGTAGACAAAACAACACTTGATTGAAAAGATGTGGGAGCGGGCTTGCAATCAAGCATGTTGAATATGTGAATCATATCAAGAGCATACTTTTGCTGGTGTATGGAAATCCCATCCAAAGACTAAATAACCTATAGGCCCAAAAAGTAGTGTAGAAGTCCAAGATCTATCATCTCATACTGCTCCATTAATTCTCTCTGAACACTTTGAATCATAGAAGATAAGCTACCTGTGATGATGAGATCATCAACATACAAAACTAGTGTCACAAGATCAATCCCATGACACTGAATGTACACTGTAGGATCAGAATGACAATGGGTGAAGTTTGAGGCTAGCAAGAAAGAGTCCATCTTCTCATACCAAGCCCGAGGGGCTTGTTTGAGACCATATAATGACCTCCAAAGTCTACACACAAGAGAAGAGTCTTGCACAAAACCCTGTGGTTGTTCCATATAAATATCCTCAAGTAGATCCCCATGCAAGAATGCACTCTACACATCCATCTGATACACTATCCAACCCTATGAAGCTGCAAGAGAAAGTACCAAGCGAACAAAATCCATCTTGGTGACAGGAGAAAAGGTCTCAGAGTAATCAATACCCTCCACCTGTGAAAAGCCCTTCACAACAAGATTTACCTTATACCAATCAATAGAACCATCTACATCATACTTGGTATGGTACAACCACTTGTCTCTCAACCATCTTTCTTCCTTTTAGAAGAGTACAAAGATCCCAAGTGTGATTCTTCATCAAAGAAGATTACTCCTCATCCATAGCCCTATCCCACTCAGGATGTCTTGTTGCCTCTAAAAACTTATGAGGATCATTTGAAATAGCATGACTCAAAAGACCAGTACCCAGATCATTGAGCATGAGTACGATGGGCATTTGAAGGATCTCTTGCCAAGGAACCAGCAACATTGATAGCATCCCAAGCCCACTTGGGAACTCACAAAATATTTGGTGGAGGAGGGGAAGGTGGATCATCATCTAAATCATCCTCAGAGGACATTGAATCCTAAAGAGGAGAAGAGGAAGTACTAGGAAATGAGGGAGAAGCTGGTGATGGAGTCTCCATTTGAGGATAGCACTCATCAAATGGGACATCTCACCAAAATAAGACCTATCTAGAATTAGGATCAAACAACCTGTATGCCTTCATATCCTCACAGTAGCCAACAAATATCAGTGGTCAGCTCTTCCACTCCATGGATTTCCTCTGAGAATATGGAATAAATTCCCAAGCCTCACTACCAAACATTCAAAATGTAGAAACATCAGGCTTGACATGGGACCAAGCCTCCTCAGGAGTCAAATGTCATAATTACTTATGAGGCATCTGATTCTAAATATAGTTGGCACAATTCACTGCCTCTGCCCAAAAGGAAGGCTGCATATCTTGAGACTATATCATACAATTGGCCATCTCTTGCAATGTTTTGTTCTTTCTCTCAGGAACACCATTCTATTTAGGGGTATGGGGAACTGTTAGCTAATGCAATATACCCTTCTTAGTGCAAAAATCATGAAAAGACTGATTCACATATTCCACCCCATTGTTAGTGCATATCCGCTTGACAGAAAGACCAGACTGCTTCTCCACAAATGTCTTAAAGACTCAAAATAAATCAAAGACATTAGACTTGTACTTCAAGAAGTACACCCATGTGCATCTAGAGAAGTCATCAATAAAGGTGAGCACATAACGAGCACCAAAAGGAGTAGGAAATGACATGAGATCACTATGTATCAACTCCAATGGTGCCTTAGCACATGAGGATCTACCTGTCAGAAAGGGATCTCTATGATTTTTTCCAAGTGCACAACCTCGAAAAACACCATTAATGCAAGAGATATAAGGAAGCCCAATCACTAACTCCTATGTACTCATATGTTGTAGATATCTATAGTTGACATGGCCAAAACACTCATGCCAAAGCTTACTCATTATTTCTGCATGAGCAAAAAGAGAAACACCTATATAATCAGAGCTCTCAAATCCATCAAACCTGTATAAGTGAGACTCTAAATCAACAATCCTAATAGAAACAACCAAATCAAGATCATGGAGGTATCTAATAACTACATCATGTGGTGAGAACTCAACTGTCTTACTAGAACCAGAATGGAAAATCTGATAGACAGACAGGAGGTTCATATAAATGGTAGGAACCAAAAGAACATCCTATAGAGAGCCACCATCCAATGAAATAGTACCAGAACCTGTAACTGAAAGTTATATTGAGTCACCAACTACAATCTATGTAGTAGCACTCTGAGCAAGTGAGGTAACCAAACTAGGTGTGTGTGTGTGTGTGTCATATGGTGCGAAGCACCTGGATCAATGATCAAAGTAGCAGTGGAAGATAATGCTTGTGCAAAAAGACCATGGCCTTTCCCTATGGGAGTAGGTTAAGGCTATGGAGAACCAATACTATGCTACTACAAGGCTTCCTCTAGAGCCTTAAGACATTTCCAACACTGGGAAACTGAATGCCCTTCCTTGCCACAAAAACTGCAAGGTTCACCTATGAACTTCTTAATCTTGGAGGAAGACTCACTAGAATTAGAAGATTTACCCTTAGGAGTGGATTTCTTAGACTCTATTCTCTGAGGTGGCTTGGAAGAATGCTCATTATGAACTGAATCTATTTTGGGCTTTTGCTTCTACTTCTGTGTCCCCTTAGAAGTCTAAGCAACCAAAGCTTGATTCTTAGTCCCAAATAAAGAATCCAACTATGTGAGCTTGGCTTGCTCTCTACTCAACCAATCATAGAAAACCTCAAAAGTGGGCATCTAGAATCTCTGACCCAATGCATCCAGGGTAGAGTGGAAGGTGGAGGAGAAAATTTGAAAGTTTCCTCAAAGCTTTGACAAAATTAGGTAGATACACTTTGTGTTAGTCTTAGCCTTTCCACATCCCTGTAATAAAGACCTCTACTACTTGAACTTCATCAAGAAGTCCTCAATGGATGGAAAATGATCTGGTATAAGAGATGTAAGCTTTGCCTAAATTTGAAGTGCTCTAAACTCATTCACTATACCAAACAAGGTGTTAAGCTTGGTCCACATAGCAAGAGGGGTATTGCACCCATCAAGATGAAACTATAGACTATCTGATACATGTAAATCAATCAACCCCATTGCCTCATCCATCTTGTTCCTATGCTGCATGACCTCTTAAGGCCTTTGTAAAACTGGTTGCACTAGGTCTAAACAAGAACACAAACCTTTTGACCAGAGAAGCCGTGTCATCAAAGATTTTCATGTGTGATAGTTATGAGGGGTCAAAAGTTCTAGACAAGAAGAGCTCTTGGCCATTTTTTTTTAGAAGGGGTTTTGTTTTGATATAATTTTAAGTTTACTAAAGTAAATTACAAAAAAAAAGAAATAAAACACCCCCCATAATTCAATAGACCAAACCCTAGAAGCTAGAAAAGATTGCTTACAATGAGAGATAAAAAAATGCTTCAAATGAGTATCATGTGTACCTTTGAATTATTCTAATGAAAATATCCATAGATCTGGATAGAAATCGCAGGTAAAAAAGCCCTTTCACATGCAGTGCCTGTAAACCTCTCAAATCACCTGAAAAATCCCAAATTTCTTCTGTCAAACCCTTGCTCCTTTTTTTCTTCAAACATGAACAAGCTACAATAGATCCAACTCTGATACCATGTAAGATTTGATGAAAAATAAATCTATTAAGCCCAAGAAACCTGCATGCAAAAACCTGTCACAAGGAAGAAATCTGTAGGAAACAAACAAGGGTTTTGCTCTGACAATATGAAAGTTTATTATCAGCCAAAAGAATAATGAAAAAATACAATGGATCAATCCTTATAGAAGGAGATCAAAAAACCTAATGGGAAACCCTAATAGGTAAATAGGCATTTAATAATTAGATTTAATTATTATATGACTAATGCAAGTGCATAAAGGGAAATCTTAAGAGGTAGTAAAGTTAATTTAATCAATGTAATTAAATTAATTCGTTACTCTAACACTTTCACCATTTTTGGAAATGGTCAAATTTTTAGATACGAACATTATATTGAATTCCTTCCTTTGACCAATCTTTGATTGTCTGTATCTTGATAAGAGAGTCTCCATTTTTTAAGATTCAAGGTGTTTTTTTCATTCATCTCGATGAGATCATCAATTTGAGACCACTTTCACCACATTCATAAATAGTCAAATTTTTAGCTAAAAACATTGTACTGACTTCCTTGCTTTTACCAAACTTTGACCGACAATGACCATTCATATCTTGAGAAGAGAGGCTCCATTTTTCAAGATTCAAGGTGTTTTTTGGTTCATCTCGACAAGATCTTCAATTTGAGACCACTTTCACCAGATTTGGAAATAGACAAATTTTTGGCTACGAACATTGTACCAACTTCCTTGCTTTGACCAAACTTTGATCATCCATGTCTTGAGAAGAAAAGCTCCCTTTTTCAAGATTCAAGGTGTTTTTTGGTTCATCTCGATGAGATCTTTGATTTGAGACCACTTTCAACACATTTGGAAATGGTCAAATTTTTAGCTATGAACACTGTACCGACTTCCTTACTTTGACCAAACTTTGATCGTCTGTATCTTGAGACGAGAGGCTCCATTTTTCAAGATTTAAGGTATTTTTTGGTTCATCTCGATGAGATCTTTGATTTGAGACAACATTCACCAAATTTGGAAATGGTAAAACTTTTAGCTATGAACACTGTTCTAACTTCCTTGCTTTGACCAAACTTTGACTGTCTGTATCTTAAGAAGGAAGGTTCCATTTTTCAAGATTTAAGGTTTTTTTTGGTTCATCTCAATGAGATCTTCGATTTGAAACCACTTTCACTAGATTTGGAAACTATCAAATTTTTAGCTATGAACAATTTATTGACTTCCTTTGTTTGACCAAACTTTGACCATCTGTATCTTTAGAAGAGAGGCTCCATTTTTCAAGATTCAAGGTGTTTTTTGGTTCATCTTGATGAGATGTTTGATTTGAGACCACTTTCACCAGATTTAGAATCGGTTAATTTTTTAGCTATGAACATTGTAATGACTTCATTGCTTTGACCATCTATATCTTGAGAAGAGAGGCACCATTTTTCAAGATTCAAGGTATTTTTTGGTTCATCTCAATGAGATCTTCGATTTGAGACCACTTTCACCAGATTTGGAAATGGTTAATCTTTTAGCTATGAACATTGTACCGACTTCCTTTCTTTGACCAAACATTGACCATCTGTATCTTGAGAAGAGAGGCTCTATTTTTTAAGATTCAAGGTGTTTTTTGTTTCATCTTGACGAGATCTTTGATTTGAGACCACTTTCACCAGATTTGGAAATGATCAAATTTTTAGCTACAAACACTATACTGACTTCCTTGCTTTGACCAAACTTTGATAGTTTGTATCTTGAGAAGAGAGGATTTGTTTTTCAAGATTCAAGGTGTTTTTTGGTTTGTCTCGATGATATCTTTGATTTGAGACCACTTTCACCAAATTTGGAAATGATCAAATTTTTAGCAACGAATACTATACTGACTTCCTTGCTTTGAACAAACTTTGTCCGTCCGTATCTTGAGAAGAGAGGCTCCATTTTTTAAGATTCAATGTATTTTGTGGTTCATCTCGATGAAATCTTCGATTTGAGAAACACTTTCACCATATTTGGAAATGGTCAAATTTTTAGCTATGAACACTGTAGTGACTTTCTTACTTTGGCCAAACTTTGACCATCCGTATCTTGAGAAGAGAGGCTCCATTTTTCAAGATTCAAGGTGTTTTTGGGTTCATCTCAATGAGATCTTCAATTTGTGACCACTTTCACCAGATTTGGAAACGGTCTAATTTTTAGCTATGAACATTGTACTGAATTCCTTTCTTTGACCAAACTTTGACCATTCATATCTTGAGAAGAGAGGCTCCTTTTTTCAAGATTCAAGGTGTTTTTTGGTTCATCTTGAAGAGATCTTCAATTCAAGACCACTTTCACCAGATTTGGAAATAGTCAAATTTTTATCTACGAACACTATACTAATTTCCTTTCTTTGGCCAAACTTTGACCATCCATATCTTGAGAAGAGAGGCTCCATTTTTCAAGATTCAAGGTGTTTTTTGTTTCATCTCAATAAGATCTTGTTGACAACTGATGTTGTGAGAGCACTATGGATCACTTAAGGGTTGTCATTTATGGAAAAATTTATGTTATAGTGATCACATGATATGAGAATAAGTATGGGAGACACAGTCATGAAAATAGCTTAGTACAGAATCAAAATTACAGTATTCTGTAGTATAGTTTTTATCAAGGAAGATAATATATATTTAAAGTTTGAAAAAGGTGATGGAGTAGGAAAGGGGTTTTAATAATGTACCTAATAGAAGCCCTAAACCAACCTTCTCCAATATACATGTAAACTTATATAATATGGAATATAGATCTAAAAATGTAAGTGAGGAATTCTAAAATTAAATAAGATGAAATACAAACCTCATAATAAAGTTGATATAGAAATACCTATTTTCTGGTGTCTGTATTTAGTTTTGGGAAATTATGCAATTGGATTTGGCCTGGAAACATAAAAAAGGAGAAAACCTAGAAATCTTTTCTTTCTAAGGAAGGTTGACCTTGACCCAGAACAGGGGTAAGATCTTACCTCGGGGCACAATCTTACCCCTAAAAGTTGACCTTGACTTGCACTACTATGATGGAAAATTTGTTAATGGATCATGGAATTTTTCTGAAAAGGGTACTCAAATCTGCTTGGTAACTCCCAAAACAATGACTGTAGATATCTAAAAATAGTGTTTTGGGGTGGCTATATAGGTTTTTTCCTTAGTCAAACCCCCTTTTTGGTGATCTCCACCTCCACGAATAGCCAAATGTAATAGAATATGTGTTTGTATTGAATGTGTAATGCTAAGATCTAATCCTCTAGATTAAAAACCCTAGCATGAATTGATATGAAAAAGCAATGCATAGCTTTGAATATGATAAAGAAAGCATACCAAGCTCCAAGGCTAAAGTACTCCTGCCAAACTCACAATTCATAATTGCTACCCCATGATTGTATCTTTGAATGCTTAAATGTTGAAAATGGTGGATCAAGGAAGAAGAGATCTTTCTTGCTCCAAAGGAATGTCCACAATGGTTCTCTCAACAATGCTTGATGTCAACAAGCTCTAGATCTTCTATATCATCATCTTGCAATATTGCATCATTACTTCACCATCACTTTCTTTCTTCAATCGATTGTATATCCACTTGATGGATACTTGGTGTTGTTGTGTTGTAAATGAAGGCAAAAGATAGTGCTTATATAGAGATTTGAAGGTGAGGATCCTCGGGAAATGTAAGGGCCCATAATTAAAATTTCACCTCAAATTATGGTCCAATCATAATAACCAACTAAGGAGGGAAAAGAATTAAATGAATTTTGAATTAAAACCCTTCTGCATTCAGATACTGAGGCTTGACATTGATTTTGGGGCCCACTAGGACCAAAATTTAAAAAGGGGGATGAAAACCCAATAAGGGTTAAGGTCAACCTTGACCTTGACCTAGCTCAAGGTCGACCTCAACCCTGACCCAAAGGTCCAGGCTCAATCACCTTTGAGAACATTAGGTCCTAGGGTAGGCCAGAGACATAGAAATGGTGAGAAAATAGGGTAGAGTGCCAAAAAAAAGGCACATGGACCTACAATGAATGTGATGAAGGATAGGAGGATCTATACCTAGATCCTACCTAGAAAATAGAGCCATAGAGAAGGTAAATCAAGGAGAATCCTTGGGATCCTAACCTTAATTTCACCTAGAATGAAGGAATCAAGTGCAAATGCATCCTAAATGCAAATCTATCATGATAAATGCCCTAAATGAGGGTGCTAAACCTATCAAGATGGAAGTGCTTCCATTTTAAGATGATACAGTTAGCCCCCACTTTAGCTTAGATATGACACTATGTGAATATGCAAGCTAAAGTAAGAAAACATCATAGTAAATAAAAAGGATATAGTCAAGTCCTCGAAGTATAGATCCTACAAAAAACCATTAGTACCTATAACACACAAGGTTAATGAAAATCCATAAATCACCTAAGACTTACTAGAATGAGTTTTAGAAGTATGTAGAGCCCCTTATGCCCCCCTATTTCAGCTTTCTACTTTCGAATGGTGAAACAAGGTGATAAGAATGACTTTACACACTAGATATGAAATATGTTGAGAAAGTATTTTCCTAAACCAATTATAAGGATTCCCATCCTTCCTAAACTAATTCTATGGGTTAGGTATCTGAATCATGATTCCAATGCCATTGATGACACTGAAAATAGAGTTACCAAAATCAAGTTATGATGAAAAGAGTGAATGTCTATCTAAATGCATATGAAGGGAAATTTGAATTTAACATGAGTAAATCCAAAGAAAACCCTAATGGAACCCTAATTTTGACTATAAATAAGGAAAAAGAACTCTTACTTACTCATTATTACCATTTTTAGATTTGAAGAGAGAAAGCAGTAGGATGTTGAGTAGAGAATAACTTTAAGCAACATGGATGGAGCTCATGAGACAATGCCTAGCTACCAGACAACTGCTTCCTGAGGTGAGTTTGTTGTTATTGATTTCTGTATTTCACAAATTCTTGATTTTTGTAGGAAAGGTCAAACCTGACCCTTAAAGTTTGACCCTAACCTAGATATGTGGACCTTGACCCAAAAAGGATGACATGAGCTGGAAGGTCTTCACCTTTTCTATAATGAGGTTGACCTTGACCCAAAAAGGTCGACCTTGACCTAGGAAGGTCGACCTTGACCCGGGAAGGTTGACCTTGACCTAACTAAGGTTGACATTGACCTAGTTAAGTTGGAATTATAAGTTTATTTGTTTAGAATGTTGATATGATGTTTGTTTGTGCTTACGGGACCTATTTCATCTTTGAGAGCGTCCCTTTGGAGGGTTACTAGTGGTCTTTAGAGAGAAGATGTCCGAGCTAAGTGAGGATGAGATGTAGTTATTAAGAGACATAGGATTGTAATGGTTAACAGTCCTACACATATCAAACTTCACTGAGCCATGTTATCAGCTCTTATAGAGAGGTGGAATGAGGATACATGCTCATTTCATCTTCCCTTAGGTGAGATCACTGTGGTACTGGAGGATGTCTACATAATCTTGAGACTTCCAATTTGAGGTGAGCCTATCAGACCGAGAGCATAGTGAGGTCTTGTTAATGTCCTGGTAGATGCAGAGTATTGTTTGGGATAGATTCCATAGATATGGACCTATCAGATCATGTCACCTTATCATCCATACTGGAAGGCCCTACACCTTTGGTATGGAGAGTGATGCTATGTATACTATCCTTGGTTGTAGTACCCAACACAAAGGGTACAATTTTTTTTATCACCTTTCACCCATCTTGTACGCAGGATGGAGAGTGATAGGATTATCTTCTTATGGGGTCGCAACATGCTAGCCCACTATACCATGATCTATGTTAGCTAGTGCGATATCAGAGAGAGAGTATCATAGTATGTACAATTTTTTAAATCTGGTTGTTTGAGCACTTCACATGTACATGACCACAGGGTGTTCCCATGATGGTAGATGCTAGTACACCAAGAGGCTTCACCTATCCACTGAGAGATGACTGGCAGTACGGAGATATCCTCTACTTGAGGGTATGTCTAGACTATATTATAGGCATAGATGTGATAGGGAGACCTTACTACCACATGATAGAGTGGCCAGATACACAACACCAGATCATGAGGCACTCACAGTAGCACAAGCTACTAGAAGGTCATCTAAGTCACATAGTAATTTCATACTACTATGATCAAGTAGTGAGATAGTTCACCCTTTTACAGGGAGTCCTTAGAGTAGTACCTTGGTATGCACATCTAACAAGGTATTATCAGAGACCCTACACCATACACCAACCATCAATAGTAGACATAGAAGATAGTGATTCAGATGAGATAGAGGATATATAGGTATCACCAGATGTGGCCTATTCAAGCATCAACCAAGACTACATTAGATACTAGAGTCTGAAGGGGACCCACTGCATCTTCCCTGATGACTATCCTACATGTGATCCAATATTTTCAGATAGGGAACAGTGGGATAGTGGCATGATAGAGGAGCATGAGGATCTTAGAGATGAGGAGGAACCCATATATGAGGGAGACCCCATGGAGGAGGATAGAGTAGATGACAAAGGAGAGGATAGAGCAAAGGAGAGAGAAGATGAGATGCCCCCAACTAGTGGTGCTAGTGTTGATGTGCACATTTTTCACACATCACCACTGAGATCATGACAACCTCCACACACTCATACAAAGATACCACCTCTGAGACCTAGGTACAATGAGCATAGAGAGAGTAATCACTCCATGCCCCCACCATCCAAATCCTTTAGTGATGCCCAGGAGGGAGATCCAGGTATAAAACATGAAATTGATTTAAAATTTTAACTTAATTGATGAAGAAAAGAAGTACTAAAAGATAAATATGTTTCCATTATGTAGCTAGCATGGCAGAGTGGAGGAGTTTTATATCCAAGGTTCTGAAGGATATATGTATATCCTACCAACTATCAGCCATCGAGTGAGAGTCTTCCATTGGTCATGGATATCCTAGTAGGTATGCCAATATCTTTGCATGTGTCCAATGAGAGTTGAGGTTGTGCAAGGAGAGAGAAGAGATACTAATGGAAGACTTACAGAGGGCCCAAGAGCACATGTGTGACATGATCATATCAAGGAGCCACTCATAGACTACCAGACATAGATCCACAACCTCTTATCATAGATCAAAGAAATCTAGGAGTCATCGACCATCAACACATAGAGATAGGTAGAGTGATAGATAGGGCCTTGTGCCACATATGTATCAAAACTCTAAATGATTTTATAAATGAAAAAATTTCTCTACTAGTTAAATTTGTGTTTGATTACTATATTTTCATCAATAGCATAAAACTTAATAGAAATAAATAACATGTATAAATGTATTCAAATGTAATTTTCTAAAACCACATAACCTATAAAACAAACATATTTTATAAGGAATACATAAATACACCAGGAAAGAAAGATAAGTTTAAGGGTAATAGCATTTGAGATGCATAATATTGATAGGTTCCTTAAAAGAAACACCATCCATATTAGCAATTTTATAAGCACCTAAATCAAAGTCCTCAATTGCAACAAAAGGTCCAAGTCACTTAAGGCTAAACTTTCCTTTCTCACCAAGTAAAGCATTCACATTTTGTTGATTCTCATATAAAACTAAATCACCTATTGAAAATGATCATTCAATTACTTTATGATTATACTACTTCTAAAGAGATTTATGATAATATTTTATATGTTCCAAAGCATGTATTCATTGTTCATCCAACATTTCCAATTCTTGTAATCGTTGTTCTTGAAATGTATCCTTTTCAATTTTCCCATGAAATGAAACACATAAAGAAGGTATCTCAAATTCTAAAGGCATAATAGCATCAGTACCATAGACAAGATTTTAAGGACAAGTACATGTGGCAATATGAATGTTATTCCTATAAGTCCATAAAGCATAGGTGAGTTGGGTATGCCAATCTTTCGCATGCTTATTAACTATTTTTCTCAAAAAAAATTCAATGATTTTATTCAATGCTTCATCTTGACCATTAGATTGAGGATAGTAAGTAGTTGAAAATCTATGTTGAATTTGATACTTCTCCAAGAATTTTGTGACTTCTTTGTTCTTAAAAGAGGTACCGTTATCCGAGACTATCATCGAAGGAATATCAAATCTTGTTATAATATTGTTAAGGATAAAATCACAAATAACGTCTGCAATTGCTAAATGAAGAGGGACAGCTTCCACCCACTTCATAAAGAAATATGTAGTAGTTAGGATCTATGTATGTCCTTGAGAAGTAGCTGGTGAGATTTTTCCAATAAGGTCAAAACCCCAAATACTAAAAGGCCATGGAGAAACTTGATTACGAAGCTCATGAGTAGGAGCATGAATCAAATTACTATGTTGCTGATATTAAGGACACTTCTTAACAAACAAAAAAGAATCTTGTTCCATTGTTTTCCAGCAATATCCCATTCTAAGAAATCTATTGACTAGAGATTTTCCACCAAAATGTCCCCCACAAGGACCAAAATGAGCTTCTGCCAAAGCTACCAAAATTTCAATTCTAGCAAGACATCTTAATAATAAACCTTCATAAGAACGTTTGTAAAGTGTCTCCTAAAATAATATAATGCATTGCAAGCTTCCTAAGATGATTACATGTGTTCCTTGTTGCTGATTCAAGAAAATTACCATCTTTCAACAAATGAAAGATATGAGAATACCATTCATTCAAATGAAAATTGAAATAGTCAAAGGTAACCTTATCAGAAATTGAAGGATTTTTAAGATTTTGTATAGTAAATTGAAATTTTTCAGCATTATTCTCAAGAAAAACAAAAGAAGTTGCCCTTGCCATGGCATCTCCATGTCGATTATCTTTCCTAGGTAACGTTTGAATCGTATAAGAAGAGAATTGTGAAAGCACATCAAGAGCCAAATCTCTATATTGTGTCATTTTATCATTCTTAGTTTGATAACCTCCTTTAATTTGTTCTACAATCAATTGTGAATCTCCATAAATTTTTAAGTGTTTAATGTTAAGGGATAAAGCTGCTCATAGGCCAGCTATAAGAGCTTCATATTCTATAATATTATTAGTACAAGGAAAAGTTAATTTATATGATAGAGTGATCAGTTTCTTCATAGGAGGGATCAAGATAATACCAACACCAGAACCTATCTTACATCTAGATCCATCAAAATATAATTCTCAAACATCATATTTTTTAATAGATAGAATGTTTTCACTGGGGAATTCTATTGAAGTAAACCATGCATCAGGATGAGGACAAGGAGCTTCAGCCAAATAATCTGTTAAAGCTTGTCCTTTAATTGACTTTTGAGAAATGAAATTAAGATCAAATTCTATAAGTAATGTCACCCACTTTGCAAGATGACCAGAGATCAATTTTTGAGAAAAGATGTTTCAAAGGATCAAATTTAACAATCACATTAACTTCAACATTTAAGAGACAATGCCTAAGTTTCTGACAAGCATAAACCATAGCTAAACATTGTCTTTCCAATTTTGTGTATCTTGTTTTATAATCGATTAATGTAGTACATAGGTCTTTCCTTATCTTCACTATCATACTGACCTAACAACGCACTCACTACCTTCGGAGTGGCTGAAGTATATAGATAAAAGGGTTTATCAAATTGAGTTGGTTGCAAAATAGGAGGATTGGTGAGATACTCCTTAAATTGCTCAAACGATTGTTTACATTCGTCATTCCAAGAGAAAGTGGTATCCTTTCTAAGCAAGGAAGTAAAAGGAATAGTTCTATCAGCTAAGTTGGAAACAAAGTGACGAATAGCTTGGATTTTTCCTTGTAAACTTTGTAACTGAGAAATATTCTTAGGAGGAGGCATATTAACAATAGCTTTAATATTTTCAGTATCTACCTCTATGCCTCGCTTAGAGATTATAAATCCTAATAATTTACTGAAATCAACCCCAAAGACACATTTCTTAGCATTCAACCTCATATTGTAACTTCTAATTCTTTCAAATATCTGTCGTAAAATATTAACATGATATTCTATTTGTATAGATTTTGTCAAGATATCATCCACATAGTCCTCAAGAATCTTATGAATGTAATCATGAAAAATCAAGGTCATAGCCCATTGATAAGTGTCTCTCACATTTTTTAATCCAAAAGGCATCATGACCCAAAAAAATATTACCAAAGGTGTTATAAATGTTGTCTTATATTGATCTTCAAGAGGAATAAAAAATTGATTATAGCCAAAAAAGCCATCCATAAAATATAATAAAGCATGACCCGTTGTCGAATCCACAATCCTATCAATATTAGGTAATGGGAAATCATCTTTTAAGGATGCTTTATTTAAATCTCTAAAGTCAGTACACATTCTTATCTTATTTTCTCCTTTTGAAATGGGCACAGTATTTGAAATCTAGTCTAAGTAATCAATAGAGTGGATGAATCCAGAATCCAATAATCTTTCAATTTCAGCTTTAACTAATAAAGCAATTCATGGATTCATCTTTCGAATTTTCTGCTTCACAGGTTTAACATTTGGTTTGAGAACAATATTGTGAGTAACAATCTTAGAATCTATACCTGGCATATCTAAATATGTACAAGAAAAAATGTCTTTAAATTCAAGTAAAAGGGAAACCAACTGATCATGTTCATCCTGATTCAAACATTCCCCAATTTTTATCTTCTTTTCAGAATCTTTTTCATCCATTTGAATCTCAACAGTCTCAGTTATTAGAAAATCACTTTGTATCGAAGAATCCATTAGTAAAGAAGAAATATTTTGTTCATCATGTTCACCAAAATAAGCTTTTGTACTTAAACAATAAGCCTTCCTTCATTTGTGATGAAACATAGGTAAATATTCATAAACCCCTAAAAATTCCTCTAAGACTTCATCTTCGAGAAAAATATCCAAGGTAGGTCTTTGATTAATGTCAAGGAGGAGCAAGTTAACCAACTTCAAATGTCCACCATAGATATGATTAACATTGAGAGGAAAATTCGATGGTTATTTGTAAGGATTGAATCCCAATCCATAAGTATAATCATAAATTTTATTATCCAAAGGTACTTGTATACCTTTCTCGTATTTACCACATCATTTCCCATTAAATCCTGATTTCTTGAGAAGATGATAACCAGAACCATATCTATCAACCATATCAGATGGTTTCCAAGGAGCGTCATATGTCATGATGTCATATCAATTGGGTTTTATCATTGCAATTATTTCTTCAATCGAGGTAGAAACAAAGTTACTCTTTAATTCCTCAGAAAGCGGGGATGGAGTAAACACTTGTTTTTCAAATTCACTTTGTTGTTTCATGAATTCCAAATCAGAGACCTTATATTCTCCAATGAAAGTAGGATTAAAGTCCAATGTTCCCCAATCATCCTCAGTCAAAGAAGAAGATGGAGCCTCAGTTTGTTTAATCTCAGGTTGTTTTTCAATCTCTTTCCTTGGTTGAAGAGGCTCAGAAATTTTAACATATTCTACATTTAAGCAAGGATTCAGCACATCATCTGCATGTAACATGTACATCAAATTGTTATAAATGAACCTAACCTTGTGATGAAGAGTAGAAGGAACTACATGCATAGTATGTAACCAAGGTCTTCCTAGAATAAGGTTATAATTGAGAGGTCCAGGAATAACATGAATAGGTGTATTAAGAATAACTGGACCAACTTTAATAGGTAAGGTAATAATTCCCAAAGTTCTCTTTGCAATATTGTCAAATCCATGAATAGGGACATTATCAGGTTGAATAGTTGTGATATCAGCCTTAATTTCCTTAACCATATCCATGCTATAAACATTAAGCCAAGATCCATTGTCTATTAATGTTCTATGAATGATACTTTGATTAATAGAAGCAACAACCATAAGAGCATCATATTGATTTTGCACCTCAAGGGAAGGTAAATCATCATCAGAAAACACAATAGGAGGTATAGAAGGCATAGTATGCATGCACTCCAACATAGAATGAATGTTCTCTTGATTAGGAAGTGAAGCATGAAGAGTAGATAAAGCCTTTTGCAATGCCTCATGATATGCCAGGGAAGTTTGAAGTAATTCCCATAAAGATATCTTAGCAGGAGTGGCACATAATTGTTCTACTAAGTCACACTCCTTAAAATTAGATGTAAACCTAGGAGCTTGAGGAAGCACAGGTTGATAAGGCGTTAAAGAAATTGGAATAGTAGGCTGGGGGTTATTTTGTGTATGATAAGCATGTGAAACAAAATTTGTGTTATCCAAGAAATCTGAAGGATCGCTAGGTTTACCCTTAATTGTGATTCGAGGACATCCTTTTACCATCAACAAAGGTTTAGGATATATCATTTTAGGTGTATCAATGTTTCAAACATTGGAACATGAAGGTAACCATGCACACACTCTATGGTAAAGGTCAGTTGAAGAGGTTGTGGAGGAGAGCAAAATATGAATAGGATCAATAGAGATCTTATTCAAACAATTTTCATCCTCGCATCCATGTACCTCATTAAGGGATCTATCCTTTTGTACAACAAAAGCCTCATCAAAGTATTCAAAACAAGAATCATAAATGTTGAACACAAAATAACACTACAAGCATGAAAGATGTAAATATTTTTGTATTTTTAGAGGAATTTTGAAAAAAAAATTGTATTTTGGAAATATAAATGCAAGAGCATAAAAGAAATCTACTTTTATAAGTATGCAAGATCTAACACAAAATGCAAATCTAACACCAAAAAGAAAGAGTTGTCGTAAACGGGTTCACCAAAATGTAAAGTTGGAAAAAGGTGATGGAGTAGGAAAAAGGTTTTAACAATGTATCTAATAGAAGCCCTAAACCAACCTTCTCCAATATACATGTAAATTGATATAATATGGAATATATATCTAAAAATGTAAGTGAGGAATTCTGAAATTAAATAAGATGAAATACATACCTCATAATAAAGCTAATCTGGGAATACCTCTTTTTTGGTGTCTGTATTCAGTTTCGACAAATTTTGCAACTGAATCTGGCCTGGAAACACAGAAATAGAGAAAACCCACAAATCTTCTGTCTTTCTAAGGAAGGTCAACCTTGATCCAAAATAGGGGTAAGATCTTACCCCGAGGCACAATCTTACCCCTAAAAGTTGACCTTGACCTGCACTGCTCTGACAGAAAATTTGTTCACAGATCCCGAAAGTTTTCTAAAAAGGGAACTCAGATTTACTTTGTAACTCCCAAAACAGTGACTGTAGATATCTAAAAGTGGTTTTTTGGGGTGGCTATATAGGTTTTTGCCTTAGTCAAACCCCCATTTTCATGGTCTCCACCTCCATGAATAGCCAGATGTAATAGAATATGTGTGTGTATTGAATTTGTAATGCTAAGATCTAATCCTCTAGATTAAAAACCCTAGCATGAATTGATATGAGAAAGCAATGCTTAGAATTTAATATGATAAAGAAAGCATACCAAGCCCCCAAGGCTAAAGTACTACTACCAAACTCACAATCTGTAATTACTACCCCATGATTGTATCTTTGAATGCTTGAATGTTGAAAATGGTGGATCAAGGAAGGAGAGATCTTTCTTGCTCCAAAGGAATGTCCATAATGGTTTTCCCAATAATGCTTGATATCAACAAGGTCTAGATCTTCCATATCATCCTCTTGCAATCTTGCATCATTAGTTCACCATCACTTGCTTGCTTCAATCAATTGTATATCCACTTGATGGATACTTGGTGTTGTTGTGTTGTAAATGAAGGCAAATGAGAGTGCTTATATAGAGATTTGAAGGTGAGGCTCATTGGGAAATGTAAGGGCCCATAATTCAAATTTCACCTTGAATTATGGTCCAATCAAAATAACCAAGTAGGGAAAAAATTTAAATTAATTTTGAATTAAAACCCTTTCACATTCAGATCCGGAGGCTCGACATTGATTTCGAGGCCTGCTTGGACCACAATTTGAAAAGGGGGACCAAAACCTGAAGAGGGTCAAGGTCAACTTCAACCTTGACCTAGATCAAGGTCAACCTTGACATTGACATAGGTTAGGGTTGACCTTGACCCTGACCCAAAGGTCCAAGCTCAGTCACCTTTGAGAACAGGAGGTCCTAGGGTAGGCTAGAGACCTAGAAATGGTGAGAACACATGGAAGAGTGCCAAAAAAAGACACATAGACCTAGAATGAATGTGATGAAGGCTAGGAGGACCTATACCTAGATCCTACCTAGAAAATAGAACCATAGAGAAGGGAAATCAAGGAGAATCCTTGGGGATCCTAACCCTAATTTCAAAAAGAATCACTAGTACATTTGAGGCCATTTTCTGACAGCTATCTGTTAGATTTGTAATGCCTATTTGTTGACACTTTGATAGATATGTTTGTTAGTGTTTTGCATTGAAAATTGCAATGGGAGTGATAACCGTCACAATTCCAACAGCCTTTCCCATTAGAACTTGCCACATTAATATCAACTTTACTATGGAATTTAATACGATATATCTATCAGAACTCCCACAAATATATGTCAAAGAATATGTTGGATTGGTGATGGATATGAAATGATTCTCTGAAAGGTCTACCTATCCGACACATAGCATTCCCATTTCCAACATCTATCGAAAAGGGACCCTCTCTGATAGTATAACTTTCAGAAGTGCTTCGGATAGGTAGCAACCCTCCGATAGCAAAACCTATTAAACGTATAGCACTGCTATCGAAATAAATATATGTTCTATCAAAAAAGTGACGCATACTCACATTAAAGATAATAGAGCTCAAGAGACCATCATAGTTGGTCTCCATCTTTGGTCCATGTACTGACAAAATTTTTTACCTTTCATTAGCTCATCAAGTGAGGGGATTTGAAAAAAATTAATAGAATATTTTCATGATAGCGTATATTATTTAAGTTGATGTTGCATGAATTTATCAACTTTGCACACTTGTAGACTATGAGCATAGAGATAAAGAAGAATCTCCTCCCATGGCCTACATTACTCAAGCCATGGGAGGGGATGCTTCTTTATGGATGTGCTCGATGTCTACAAGTGCATGAAGTAGATAAATTCATTCAGCATCAAACTAAAATAATGTACATTATACATGAAAATATCATCCATTAGATTCTTTCAAACTGCCGCATTTGATGTGCTAACAAAATGTAAAACATTTTGTCAGTATACAAACCAAAGATGGAGACCAACTATGATGGTCTCTTGAGCTCTACTATCTTAAGTCCTAGCTACTAGGTAAGGCCTGGAATTAGGGTACACATAGTCCATTTATGAGATTTTTCTTGGGAAGCTAATTGCTTATCTCTCATCTACTTCATTGATTATCAAGCTAATTGCCAAAGGATCCAAGCCCAGGCTAGAAACATGTCTTCCCATTCTGTTTAAGCCATATTCCTTGTTCTTGTCAAACTTCCTTGGTACGGTAGGCCTACTCTCTACAGTACTCTTCTTTAATTTGTGTTCAATGATAAGCATCTTCTTCTTCTTCCTAATTGCAGCCAGAGCTTTCTTTTCATCAAGCCTCTACAAGATACCCCAATTCATGTGCCCACTATGCGTACCCCAATTCCTGTGCCCCTTGTGTAGACTTTATTGATCTAGTTCTGCAAGCCTCTGCAAGATATCTGGATCAATAAAGTCTGCAACATTGTGTCCATCCATGATCTCAAGAATATCATCTTCTTTCCACTCTTGATTTTCCAAAATATATGGCTTCTTCAAGCTTGTAGAGTAAAATCCAGCCCCACCATTTTCATTCTCAATATCCTTCTCTAGCTTCATGACCTCCTTGGTAGCACGCGCCTTGGCATCCAAAATAGCTTGAGGAATACAAGGGGTCCTCTCTTTCCCATCTCGCAGCTTGGGTATTGCAACATGAATCCTATTGAGACAACTACTAATATTCTTTGACTTCATCTTAATTTCCACTCTCTGCTCTAACAACCTCTCGCATGTCACATTCTTCATCGTAATCACCCCTTCTTCCTTCAAATCACTCATAGAGAGTAGTGCACCATCATCCCCCACTCCCCTCTTGATTCCCAAAGAACCCACCCATATTTTTCCCAACCTCAGATCTCATCTCCACAACCAATTTTGCATCCTCCTTCGGTAGTGTCTCTAGTGGTTGAAAATCAATCTTATTACAAACTACAATAAGAGGCTTATTGGAAAATAGAGGTTTTATGTTGTGAAACAGAGCTGCCTGTTGTGCAATACTATAACCATAGGACCCTAAAACATCAAGGAAAAATAAAACAACCACCTTCAAATGAGCCAAGTCAATAATACTGAGCATCTTGATGGTGTTCCTATCCTCCAAGGGGTGGTCCAAAATACCAAGGGTATCAATAACTTGATACCTCAAGTACTTATAATCAGTATGCCTGACAAATAGAGACTTAGTAGTAAAAGCATAAGGTTTCACATCCACATCCACCCTAGTAATCTTATTAATAAAAGAACTCTCACAAATATTAGGGTACCCACATATCAAAATAGTCCTAGTATTTCAACATATGGAGATTGAACCAAGTTGGGTTATTACATGTCCTTCTCACTTTATATTGACTGAAGTTAAGTCTGATACATTTTTTAATTGGAAGTTTGTGATATTAAATTGTTATCATGGTTATTTGAGTAAACATTTATGAATGACCTAAATACAATGCTCTCTTGTTTAAACTAAACCATTCATATAACAAATACACGACATTGCAAATTGACTTTGGAAAACAACTTTAGTCAGTGTTTAGAAAATACATTCAGATCAACCTTAGGAAATTACAAGGTATAAATTCAATTGGTGTCTCTTCGGTTGGTTACAATGTTGTCCTATCATTCATGGTGGAAGATGTGAAGGAGAATTTTGTAACTTCATACAATATGAAAGGTACCACAATCCATGGAGATATTATTGCTAAAAACTTAAACATGATTCTAATTTTCTAAGTTTGACCAGCAGTTCTTTGTCATCACATGTGCCTTGTAGTGAGGACATTCAAGAGAGGTTTGATGAGTATTCAGATTGCTCAAAGACTGATTTTGAATCAGCAATTGGTGAAGAACATGAATTTGATATGGATAGGGATTCATTTGACACACCAACTTGATGTAGGGGAATTCTAGGGTACTCAGTGAATCTGCATGGTGGTGTGTTATTTTGGCTCTTTATTACTCAGTTGCAACTTTAACTGGTGGTCTTAGTTAAGGAAGGAAGCTCGATCACTGAAGGAACTCGGTAATCTATGGCACTCAGTGAAAGTGTTACTTGGTGATGCTTGGCATGCTCAGTTATTCACTGGTTCTCAGTTGTTTATCTAGTGCTTGGTAGTTTCTAGTGTACCAACTGGAGTTCTTCAAGATTTGGTTGGCTGACTTGGTGCATTTATTGTTCATAGCTTTTGTTACATTCTCCTATGTAGATCTAGAGGCTAACATGGAGAATTAAATAATTGTGAGGCTATTTGAGAGCTGACTTGTATTGCATTTAGTATTTGTTTGTAGAAGTTAATTATGTCATTCAGCTGACTTGTGGCTGAAGATTAGTATTTAAGGAGTGTTTGGGTAGTTGTTTAGAGTCATTCTAGAGTGGTAGATGAAAAGTGAAGTTGTGGAAAAGATAGTGTAGACTTGGATCCTATGAGAGCTAGCAGATCAGATTGAATTCTGATAGTTGTCATAGCAGAGCTAGTAGTTTTCATGGTTGGAGACAAAGAGATTGCTTGGTGGCATGTGAGCACAAGTTCAGATCTTCCTTAGGGTTTCCATTAGTTTCTAATCTATTTTAGAACTGGACTAGTTGGAGTTATATTGGATGTAGTTGATCTTGTAGAATTACTATTGTTTGTAATTGGCCCTAACACAGAAGGCCTTATAGCCAAGCATGTTAATGAAAATTGAGTTGAAACATTTTATTATTATGTTATTCTGCTATGTTTTTGGTCATTGGATGCAAGGTTAGACTGTCCTTAATTGGATCCACCATCCTTGACTACATAAGATGGTATCAGATATGAGTTGATCTTGTTGTGCCAAGGTTGAGCTAGCAAGGTTGATCTTGTGAAGTTTATCTTGTTGGCAAAGAAATCATATGATTTGAGTTGCAGATCCATGGCACTGAACTTATGGAATCTTGACCTAGTTGTTCATGCAAGGTGGTAGGTTGATCTAACTTGCATACAACTTGGAGGTTGTCACAAGGTGGTCGGTGTAGGGTTTTATTTCTTTGGGTCTTCTTATCTTTAAGGATGCCTCTGAGAAGATTGGACCCTAGAGTGATTGCAAACCTCTGTGATGTTGTGGAATCAAAGATTACAGAGAAGGTGAAATCTGATTTTAGATCAAAGATGGAGCTGATGAATAATGACATGATCGCTAAGATCATGAGATCTGTTGCTAGTGTACCTCATAATGTTGGTACTAAGGATGGTTATGAGGAAGCTATTGAAGACTTTGAATTTGTTGGATCTAGTGGCGAGGACCGAAGAGATAGATCTGGTGAAGATAGAACTACTCAGTTGCATAGATCTGGATCTCAATTGAGTAATAGTTACCGAATGGAAGTTTCTACTTTCTCTGGTAATTTGAAACCTGAGAACTTGATTGATTGGATTGGTGAATTGACATAGACCAGGGTAGGGAGGATCTAATTAAGGATAGTCCAGCCTTGCAACTTTAGAATAACATAGTGGATAACTCAACACAATAAATTTTTTTAGCTCAACTTTTCATTAGCATGCCCGGTTGTAAGGCCTTCTAGGTTAGGGCCAATTAAAATCAAAAGTAATTCTACAAGATCAACAAGATCCAATACAATTCTAGCTAGTACAACTTTGAAAATAATTAGCAACTGATGAAAACCCTAAGGAAGATCTAAACTTGAGCTCACAAGCCTCCAAGAAATCTCCTTGTTTCCAAGCCTCAATCACTAGCTCTGCTAAAATAAACTATCAAAAATCAATCTGATCTATAAGATCTCGCAAGATCTTTTCACAACTTCACTTCTCAAATCTACTATCAGAATCTCCTATCTAATCATCCAGATCTACTACCTAAACAACTACCCCAACATCCAATAAATACTAATCATCAGCCACAAGTTGGCTGGATGAAACCATTAACTCCTAACAAATATTAAATGCAATACAATTCGACTCTCAAACATCCTTACAATAATTAAATTCAACATGTCAGCCTCTAGATCCACATAGGAGAATGTGACATCAGCAACCAATAATAAATTCACCAAGTTAGCCTCTCAAATCTCCAAGAACACCCATCGATAAGCCAAACTATCGAGTGCTAGGAAATATACCAAGCAAACATACCAACCAAGCTCCACAAGAATTATTGAGCACCAAGAATACTGAGTCTCCTTCAATGACTGAGCTTCCTTTAGTGACTGAGTCCTCCAGCGACCAAGCCACTTCAATGATCGAGCTATAGACATAAACACCAAGACCCCATTAGTAATCAAGCACTGAGCAATAAAACATAAGGTCTCTGAGTGACCAACATCAACCAAGATCCACCAGAACTTCCAACTAAGAATCACCACCAAGATCACTGACCTCCATCAGTGAAGCAAAAAAAACTTCGACCAAGAACTATCACCCAAATAACTGAGTAAAAGTAGGTCTTTACCGATCTCATCCACCTCCTTGACCAAGTGCCAGAAAATCACAAGGAACTAAACAAGAAGCTAGGATGCCACTACATTAGACTCTCGGTGTATAAAGAAAAGTGTGTCCCACACTTTCTCACCAAAGGGAACATCTAAAAAACACCAACTCCACTTCATCTTCACCAAAGGTTTCCACTCCATCATAAGAAAGATAACCATTTTGCAACTCAACCAATCAGTATGTCCAACATCCTAAACAAATTGAGCCTTCAACTCATTACCAAGGATAAAAGAAGAATCCCATCTCAGAATTTCATCACAAGACTTATCACTTTCAACTGGTGACTCAAGTCTGCAACCAAAAAATGACATCTACATCTCAACACTAAACAAAATAAATTCAGTAACACCATCATCACAAAGGTGTTCAACAATAGGTAACTTCTCAACAACAGCAACCTGATCAAGCACAACCAGATGCTCTATAATCTCCATGTCAGGAACAACTGACTAAACATGAAAGCCAATTTCCTACCCAACTTTAACAAGGTCAACAACATTATCGGCAACCATAGATATCTTAGCAATAGCCACAAGTTGCTCCATAGGTTTCATGTTAGATTCCACCAACTGAACATCAAAACCAATCTCACATACTTCTGCATGTCTTCTCTCTCAGACCAGTCTTCTAACAGGCTAGGCAACTTTCTTCTAGATTGGCATGTTCCAACTCTAGTAAGCTTTACAAAGCTCAACAACACTTTCCTTCACAAGGTTATTGACTTGTTTCTCCATACGGCTCAACAAATTCATTTCCCATCGAGAAAACCTCTCAAAAATCTTCACTTCCACCACATCACAGAGATCTACAATCAAACCAGGGTCCAATATTCTCAAGGGCATCTCCAAAGATATTTTAAAACCCTCTACAACAAATCCAACACTGACCACCTTGTGACAACCTCCAAGTTGTATGCAAGTCAGATCACAACCTACCACCTCACATGAATAACCAAGGCAAGATCCACAAGTTCAGTGCTACGGATCTACAATTCAGATCACATGATCTCTTCACAAACAAGATCAACTTTGCAAGATCAGCCTTGCTAGGTCAACCTTCACTCCAAAAAGATCAAACCTTCACTCTAATACCACCTAATGCAAACCAGGTCAGAGACGATCCAATTAAGGACAGACCAGCCTTGTAGCTTTAGAACAACATAGTAGATAACTCAACACAACAAATTTTTTTAACTCAACTTTTCATTAACATGTCTGGTTGTAAGGCCTTCTAGGTTTGGGCCAGTTACAATCAGAAGTAATTCTGCAAGATCAATAAGATCCAATAAAACTCTAGCTAGTTCAGCTCTGAAAAAAATCAGCAATTGATGAAAACCCTAAGGTAGATCTAAACTTGAGCTTGCAAGCCTCCAAGCAATCTCCTTATTTCCAAGCCTCAACCACTAGCTCTACTAAAACAAACTATCATAAATCAATCTGATCTGCAAGATCTCACAGGATCTTTTCACAACTTCACTTCTCAAATCTGCTATCAGAATCTCATATCTGATCATCTAGATCTACTACCTAAACAACTAACCCAACATCCTATAAATACTAATCATAAGCCACAATTCAGTTGGATGAAACCATTAACTCCTCCTAAAAAATATTAAATGCAATACAAGTCAGCTCTCAAACAACCTTACAATAAGTAAATTCAACATGTTGGCTTCCAGATCCACATAGGAGAATGTGACATCAACTACCAATAATAAATGCACCAAGTCAGCCTCCCAAATCTTCAAGAACACCTATTGGTAAGCCAAACTACTGAGTACCAAGAAATATACAAAGCAAACATACCAACCGAGCTCCACAAGCATTATCAAGCACCAGAAATGTTGAGTCTCCTTCAATGACCAAGCCTCCTTCAGCAACCAAGTCCTCCAGTGACTGAACCACTTTAGTGACTGAGCAACAGACACAAACACTGAGACCCCATCGGTAACTGAGCACCGAGCAAAAAGACACCAAGTCACTGAGTGACCAACATCAACCAAGATCCACCAGAACTTCCAACTAAGAATCACCACCAAGATCACTGAGCTCCATCAGTGAAGTGAAACAAACTTTGACCAAGAACTATCACCCAAATAACTGAGTAAAAGCAAGTCTTTACCAAGCTCATCCACCTCCTTGACCAAGTGCTAGAAAATCACAAGGAACTGAACAAGAAGCCAGGATGCCACTGCATCATGAATTAGAAGATTTCTTTGAGCTGGAAGAAATTGAAGATCCTCTTCAAGTAAGATTGGCATAGACTAAGTTGAAAGGACATGCTACTCTTTGGTGGAAAGAATTACAAAGAGATAGAGAAGATGAAGGTGAAATGAAGATCAATCAGTGGAGGTTGATGGTGACTAAATTGAAAGCTAAGTTCATACCTACCGACTATGAGCTTGGCTTGTTTAAGAAGTTGTAGAATCTGAAGCAAAAGGATCTAACTATTGAAGACTACATCGAGGATTTCTAAAAGCTTACTATTTGGTCTAGACACAAAGAATTTGGTAAGGAAAAGGTAGCTCGATATGTGAATGGTTTGAGATTCAATATCCAGGATGAGCTTGGTATGCTGAAGATTGATTCGGTTGAAGATGCTTATCATTATGCTCTGAAGGTAGAAGATAAGTTGAAGAGGAAACAACATGGTAATCCCCAAGGGAAGGAAAATATTCATCACTCGGTGAAGGAGAAACCAACTGCAGAAGATGAACTAAAACCTGAAGAACCAAAGAAGAAGTTAGGTAGAGTTATCTTTAAGGGTACTTGTTATAACTATGGTGAAGAAGGACATCATTCTTTTGAGCGTACACAGAAGAAGCTTGGTGACCAACGAACTTCTTTGGTAAATGAGAACATTCAAAATGAACCTGAATCTAAGAACTTGCTAGTTTGGCGAACATTTCTCAGTAAAAAGGAGGAACCTTGTTAAAGGAGTAGTTTGTTCAGAACTCAGTGCAAGTCTGGAGGTAAACTTTGTGATGTGATTGTTAATAGTGGTAGTACTGATAACCTAGTTGCTAAGGACATGGTTCAGAAACTTGGTTTGAGTAGAATGAGACATCCACATCCTTATAGGATTGGCTGGTTACAAGATGATCTTGCTCTAGAGTGAGAGAATAGTGCTTTGTTGATATTCAGATTGGCTAGTATAAGGATCTTGTGTTATGTGATATTGTGGAGATGAATAGTTATTAGATATTGCTCGATAGACCTTGGCAATATGATTGCAAAGCTATGTATGATTGTGTCAAGAATGTGTTTACTATTAAGAAAGATGAAATGAAGTTTTCCCTGATGCCTTTACTAGATACAACACTCGGTAGGATGATTCTGAGTATTGGTAGCTAAGTTGAGTTGGTGGATGATCAGTATGGAGAACAAACTTATGTATTGTCAAGGAAAGACTTGAAAAGACAGAGGAAGCTAAAGTGGAAGAGTATGCAAGATGAAAAGTTGGAGGACTTGTATGTGAAGAACCAATTTGGGGTTTATGTGCTGAATCCTGGAAGATGTTCTTCTAGCATATGACAACATCTTTTTGAACCTGGGGTGTTTGATGCAGGGGCATTCTAGGGTACTCTGTGAATCTACATGGTGGTGCGTTATTTTGGTTCTATGTTACTCGGTTGCATCTTTAACTGGTAGTCTCAGTTAAGGAAGGAAGATCGGTCACTGAAGGAACTTGATAATCTCTGACACTCAGTGAAAGTGTTACTTGATGATGCTTGGCATGCTTAGTTATTTCACTGGTGCTTAGTTGTTTATCTGGTGTTTGGTAGTTTTTGGCATACCGACTGGAGTTCTTGAAGATTTGGTTGGATGACTTGGCACATTTATTGTTGGTAGCTTTTGTTGCATTCTCCTATGTAGATCTAGAGGTCGACATGGAGAATTAAATAATTGTAAGGCTATTTGAGAGATGACTTGTATTGCATTTAATATTTGTTTTTAGTAGTTATTTATGTCATCCAACCAACTTGTGGCTGAAGATTAGTATTTAAGGAGTGTTTGGGTAGTTTTTTAGAGTCATTTTGGAGTGGTAGATGAAAAGTGAAGTTGAAGAAAAGATAGTGTAGACTTGGATCCTGTGATATCTAGCAGATCAGATTGAATTCTAATAATTGTCATAGCAGAGCTAGTGGTTTTCATACTTGGAGACAAAGAGATTACTTGGTGGCTTGCGAGCACAAGTTAAAATCTACCTTAGGGTTTCCATCAATTGCTGATCTATTTCAAAATTGGACTAGCTGGAGTTATATTGCATCTAGTTGATCTTGTAGAATTACTATTTTTTGTAATTGGCCCTAACCCAGAAGGCCTTACATCTGGGAATGTTAATGAAAATTGAGTTGAAACATTTTATTGTTGTGTTATTCCATTGTGTTGTTGGTAGTTGGCTGCAAGGTTGGACTATCCTTAATTGGATCCACGATCCTTGACTACATCACATATCCTCTTCTCAATTGATAAGACTACGAGGAAAATCTAAATTTAGTGGTGTGTGGTGAATCTAAAGATGGAAGGAAAGAAAAGTCCCAAGTTTTTAATTTGAATAGTAGAGGCTCCTTTCCTCATTCTCACAAGTCTGCAGATTTGTCACATGGATTAATCAATAAAGAAGAGGCATCTAGCATTGGCATTCAAGATATAAAGGTTGGGCTTGACCATTACATAAAAAAGGTGCTTGTATCTATTTAAAATTTGTCACCAAGGTATGACCAAATTTTGAGTTCATAATTTTGAGTAAACCTTTATGAATGACTTGAATATAATGCTCTCTTGTTTAAACTAAACTATTCATATAACAAATACAAGACATTGCAAATTGAATTTGGAAAATAACTTCAGTCAAAGTGTTTAGTAAATACATTCAGATCAACCTTAGGATATTACAAGGTATAAATCCAATTGGTGTCTCTTTGGTTGGTTACAATGTTGTCCTATCATTCATGGTGGAAGATGTGTAGGAGAATTTTGTAACTTCATGCAATATGCAAGGTACCATAGTCCATGGAGACATTATTGTTAAAAACTTAAACAAGATTCTAATTTTCTGAGTTTGACCAGCAATTCTTTGTCATCACATGTGCCTTGTAGTGAGGACATTCAAGAGAGGTTTGATGACTAGTATTCAGATTGCTCAAAGACTAATTTTGAATCAGCAATTGGTGAAGAACATGAAGTTGATATGGATAAGGATTAATTTGACACACCAACTCCTCTTCTCAATTGATAAGACTATGAGGAAAATCTAAATTTAGTGGTGTGTGGTGAATCTGAAGATGGAAGGAAAGAAAATTCCCAAGTTTTGAATTTGGACAGTACAGGCTCCTTTCCTCATTCTCACAAGTCTGTAGATTTGTCACATGGATTAATCAGTTAAGAAGAGGCATCTAGCATTGGCATTCAAGATATAAAGGTTGGGCCTGACCATTGCACAAAAAAGGTGCTTGTATCTATTTAAAATTTGTCACCAAGGTATGACCATAATTTTGAGTTCATAACAATAACAAGTAAACCTCAAAATAGAGAAAAGAAACTTAGTAAAACTAGTCTATGCTGTTGTTTGTGAGGGTACACTCATGATAACTGACTCTCAAACCTCTCCAAACATGTAAGATTATCTTTAAATACTTTATTGATCTCTTCTAAACATTAACCAAATCAAACCTACATTTGAATCCACACACAATAACCCAAAATAAAGGGTTTTGTATTCTTTAATGAATCTAAGTCATTGGTAACACATGGACAGTTTGAAAACTGTTCCTTATTGCATACTGGAAAGGAAAAACCAAAACAAGACTTTAACACCTTTAAGATCACTAATTTCAATTAGAAACCTTTAACTCTCTTCAAACTCACAATACGTTGCATGTGTAGTACAAAAATCATGAGATTCTAAAGAAAGCCTCACTCTTAATCAACCAAATCTTCCTTGTACCACACAAAAAAATGTGTGATAACTATGTCTCCTCCAACCTTAATTGTTTAAGAATTCATCATATCAGATAAAGTATGTCTGAAAATGAATATTTGTCTGACAAATAGCAAGTCTTCTTTAGTATCTTATAATAACATGCTAAACTGATAAAGGTGATATTCGTATTTAATTTGCCAATTACTAATAGATAAGCATATTATTACTATGCTTAATGTTCCATTTAAATGCATTTAACACAAAAAAATATATATACAAAACTAAACCAATGGCATGTTTACAACAAAGGTGTAATAGAACTCCCAACAATTCTTAAACATACTTTATCTGATATGATGAATTCTTAAACAATTAAGGTTGGAGTAGACATAGTTATCACACAGTTTTTTGTGTGGTACAAGGAAGATTTGGCTAGGATAAATCTTCCTTCGTGCTAGCAGTCTACATAATTAGACCTTTATTAACAATTCATCATATCAGATAAAGTATGTTTAAGAATTGTTGGGACTAGTCCTTTGGCATGTATTAAATAGAATAGAATTTTTAGCATATTATTATCATTCTATTTCTTTGTTGTAAATATGTCATTGGTTCAGTTTTAATCTACTAGTGTCATGCCCTAGCCCATGCTTTATCTCTATTATTTGATGTTATTGGTGCTTTTGCTCAAGGATATCGATTCACTGTTTTGAAATGTTGACTGTGGTTATCAAATAGAAAAAATTTACATAACTGAACCAATGTCATGTTTACAACAAAGAAAAAGAAAGATAATAATATGTTGAAAATTCTATTATGTTTGATACACGCCAAAGGACTAGTCCCAACAATTCTTAAACATACTTTATCTAATATGATGAATTCTTAAACAATTAAGGTTGGAGTAGACATAGTTATCACATAGTTTTTTGTGTGGTACAAGGAAGATTTGGCTAGGTCAAATCTTCCTTCATGCTAGCAATCTACATAATTAGACCTTTATTAACAATTCATCATATCAAATAAAGTATGTTTAAGAATTGTTGGGATTGGTTCTTTGGCATGTATTAAACAGAATAGAATTTTCAGCATATTGTTATCATTCTATTTTTTTATTGTAAACATGCCATTGGTTCAGTTTTAATCTACTAGTGCCATGCCCTAGCCCATGCTTTATCTCCATTATTTGATGTTATCAGTGCTTGTTCTCAAGGATACTGATTCACTATTTTGAAATGTTGACTGTGTTATCAAATAGAAAAAATTTACAAAACTGAACCAATGGCATGTTTACAACAAAGAAATAGAATGATAATAATATGCTAAAAATTCTGTTATGCTTATACACACCAAAGGACTAGCCCCAACAATTCTTAAACATACTTTATCTGATATGATGAATTCTTAAACAATTAAGGTTGGAATAGACATAGTTATCACATAGTTTTTTGTGTGGTACAAGGAAAATTTGGCTGATTAAGAGTGAGGCCTTCTTTAGAATCTCATGATTTTTTTACTACACATGCAACGTATTGTGAGTTTGAAGAGATTCTGTTACATTCTTTCCAATATGCTTAGTATCAAAAAAGTGGTGAGCATATTATTATCATTCTATTTCTTTGTTGTAAACATGCCATTGGTTTAGTTTTGTAATTTTTTTTGTGTGTTAAATGCATTTTTCCAAACCAATTGTTAAACAAGAAAGTAGTAGCAATGAGGAGGGGTCTTCTTCTGAGGAGATTGATGAAGATTGTGCACCTCAAAAACCAATTCATAAGGTACCAATCATGTTTTCTATTCGCTTATATTTTTGGATTGGTAAATCTCCTTAGTTTCATATCCTTTCTTTTGATTACTATGGATGAGATATATATCTTACATTTAACATTCAACTTCTTTACATTTTAGAACATGTAGTGTGTTTTTTGAGGATTTTACCAAATCAACTTTTAACATAAACCAAAAACACCCAACTGAATTGTTTTTTTCTTCTCATCTTCACTACCAAAATTAATCACCCCTTTAATCTAACTGCACTATGCAAGTCTAGTTTAGCGACCATGTGCCTATCATCCTGAATCAAGACTAAGGAACACTCTAGGAAAATACACTGTCTAAATTGTCTACATTAAAAGCAACTATACTGCAAGCTTATATGAATAAGAAAATAAATTTTAAAATTCATTACTTGCAACTACAACATTAGAGAAAAGTTGAATTTTATTTATGCCTTGATGGATATCTATACTGTGTCATAAATCTCCCATTTTGACATAGGATAAGAGCATAGTGATAGAAGATAGATCCATTTTGTGCATAACCTAAAGTCATCATATTTTGTGAGAGTACATCTTTTGAGAATTTTTTTTTGAATATTTCAAGGGACCAGTAGTTCTACAATTAAATCATCATAATTTTCCCATTACTTAACAATCACACATGGCATGGACTCTCTTCAAACTCATAATACGTTGCATGTGTAGTACAAAACTCATGAGATTCTAAAGAGGGCCTCACTCTTAATTAGCCAAATTTTCCTTGTACCACACAAAAAACTGTGTGATAACTATGTCTACTCCAACCTGAATTGTTTAAGAATTCATCATATCAGATAAAGTTTGTTTAAGAATTGTTGGGACTGGTCCTTTGGTGTGTATTAAACATAATACAATTTTTAGCATATTATTATCACTCTATTTCTTTGTTGTAAACATGCCATTGGTTTAGTTTAAAAAAAAAAATCGGTGTTAAATGCATTTAAAATTATCTTCATTGTCTTTTGATTGTCTAAATGCTTCTTTATTTGTCAGCCAATTAATACATGCTAGTATATAAAGAAGATTAGGGGTTGTAAACCTCTATTATGTAAATAATGAACTTTGAATCTTCCTAAAGAGTTTTCCAATGTTAAAAAAATCCCAATATTTATGAACAAAATTGCAGGCATTAGGGTCATTCTTATAGTTTCATTATATGTCGCTTTTGTGTGAGAATATTCCTTTTCAATTCTCATTCAATGGCACCTGTGTTTGTGAGAAAAAATACTTTAATCTTTGAAGATAACGGTTCTTGGTTTTCCTTGCATGAAACTTAGATGAATGTTGCTAACTTGAAATTTGTCTTTGAACATTAAGTGTTTATTATGTATGCCTATACCTCATATAATCCAAAAAAATCTTCGACACAAAGATTTTGGTAACTTAAAGGGCCTCAATGTCCAACTTTGAGTTGAGAAACTTTGGTGTCTAAAACTACATGATTTTCAACCAGTCAGTAGATTTTTGTTTGTATTGATGGTTTTATTCCAAGATTTCACCCATTTTTGTCTACAAAATTTTTGTTGGCTATAGATTCTTGGGATTATATCCACCTCAGACATGGTAGTAGGCTAAGCTTTCCTATTCCTTCTATTTGGTCTAGAAGAATCTACATTGAAAGTGAATTGGATATGTTAGATTCTTAAGGTATACCTTTATGTTTAATGCCCTACATCTTCCCTATAAGTGAATTAGATAGATTAGTTCCTCATGATTTATCTTTGTGTTTAAAATTTAAAGTTCTTTTTATAGGGTTCTCTCCCAAGGATTAGTTAATGCATATGTAGCCTAGTTTGGAGCTGACTTGACATCCTCCATTTCTGCAAGGGCTTCTTATGATTTTCTCATGTTATCTCTTTTTTTTCCCTTGTGTATGCTAGAGGAATGGAGACAAGGTTAATGATCGATCAAAGATCATATGAAACTACGTAAACCACTTTTAGTAATAAAAAATGTAAATTTCATGTATATTGCCAGTCTATGCCACAAGGGTACAATCAAACGGTTCATTGACAAAATGATCCTTTGAATGGTTACTATGCATATGAATGATTTGATATATCATATTTCTCATTTTACTTGAAGTTTGGAATATCTTGTGCAAGGGTGAAAGTACTTTTGATCATTTGGTCGTGACTGTTCCTATACACAGTTAGGAAATGTAACTATTTAATGATTATATGTAATGTTGAATGGATTAAATACTTTACTCTTGGTAGAAGTGAATGGAAGGAATAGTGTTGGTGTTAGCTTTAATTTATTATTGAGTTCAATGTTTTCCAAGATGTGTTGAGGATTTTTCTCCTTGTTTAATGTTAATTATTCCTGCACAATCCACTCATACAACAGTGAAATGATATGTGGAAGGGATGGTTGATAGTGTTCCTTGAGGGAAGGGGGATTGTGAAAGACTTTTTATCATTGTATTTTGTATTTCCAATATGTTTGGATGCAAGGAAGACCAGGAGAATGAAGAATCACTCCTTGATTGCATGATAACCCAGTTTTCAAGGGTCACTGGTTGAGGGGACAGTCAAGGTCCAGATGATTGGGCCATTGGAGGACCCTATTTCTTTGTATTAATTTCCATTCAAATTGGATGCATGGATTTTTTGTGAATTATTGGTTGCTATGTATCCTACAACTACATCTGTAAATCTACGTATACTTCAACTAGGGTTGTAAGCCACCTAGGGATCAAAATAGAGAAAATAAATCAAAACCGTTCTTTGTCCTATTTCCTTTTAACAAAGTCTCAACTATCAATGATACAATACATTTTATTCCCTAAGCTATCAATACAAATGGCACCTAGCTAGAAGCTCACAGGCTGTCCATTTGATAACCACAGTCAACATTTCAAAAAAATTGATATCCTTGAGCACAAGCACCAATAACATCAAATAATGGAGTTAAAGCACAGGCTAGGGCACAACACCAATAGAATATGGTCATTTCAGTGAGCATCGTAGAAATATACAATGGCGTCATTAAATGTGCCAGTAATATCAACAAACGTGAATCCAAAAATTTCAAAATAGTGAATCGATATCCTTGAGCACAAGCACCAATAACATCAAATAATAGAGATAAATCATGGGATAGGGCATGACACCAGTAGAATGTGGTCATTTTAGAGAGCATTCATGATCAAATAAAAGCAATGCACTTGAAATTTTTGGTCAAATATGATTCTATAGGCTTGAAAGATGATGCCCATCAAAGATACCAATAAAAAATGAAGAAATCTCATACCTTCTCTCACGCTTAGCTTTCACCCGCTCATTTAGCTTTCAATACAATACATTTGATGCCCTAAGCTATCAATAAAAATGGTGCCTAGCTAGAAGCTCACGGAATGTCCATTTGATAACCACAGTCAACATTTCAAAAAAATTGATATCCTTGAGCACAAGCACCAATAACATCAAATAATGGAGTTAAAGCACTAGCTAGGGCACGACACCAGTAGAATGCAGTCATTTCAGTGAGCATCTCAGCAATATACAATGGCATCATTAAATGTGCCAATAATATCAACAAATATGAATCCAAACATTTCAAAATAGTGAATCAATATCCTTGAGCACAAGAACCAATAACATCAAATAATAGAGATAAAGCATAGGCTAGGGCATGACACCAGTAGAATGCAGTCATTTCAGAGAGAATTCATGATCAAATAAAATACAATGCATTTGAAATTTGTGGTTGAATATGATGCCAAAGGCTCGAAAGATGTTGCTCATTAAAGATACTAATCAAAGATGAAGAAATCACATACCTTCTCCTGCACTCAGCTTTCACCTGCTCGTTCAGCTTTCACTCACTCCTTTTCTCTACAATTGAAATAAAAATGATTTGGGCATTTCACTTTTTTTTTCATCTATACCCTAAAACTGTCGGAATTCTGATCATCAATTTAAAACCCATCGGAATACGGACACCATCAGGGCCTATTACAAAAAAAACACCAAATTCATAATCATAAATAAAAATTACTTGTCAGAAGTTTTTGTCAAAATTTGGCCCCAAATGTAGTAGTGAATGAAGGAATCAAGTGCAAATACATCCTAAATACAAATCTATCATGATAAATGCACTAAATGAGGGTGCTAAACCTATCAAGATAGAAGTGCTTCCATTTTAAGATGATACAATATAATTTATTATGGCTTGCAAACTTAGAGGAAGAGGTCTTTGGATATGTAGGACCTTTAGTTAAGGTTGCACATATTTTTGTGTGTATATTAGTAAGATACAGTGATATGAAGGTATGTGAAGATAGTGAAACAAGGTATATGAACAGTCGTGATGATTGAGGAAAGGTTAGATGGAATGGTAACGTGTTAACTCAAATGAAATTTTTATATTGCCAACACATTGGTAATATATGATCGACGACTCAGTATTTATCATTTATATAAATAATTATTATGTTTTGTATTGTATTGGAGAGACGACTAGATGACACAATTGATATAAGTATAGAGTTTTTTATGGAAGTGATAAGTGTGAAAGGAGATAAGTGATGGATGGGAATTTGGAATATTAGCAGAAGAAGATAGGAGATGTGAGATCAGAGATTGATAAAGTTATAACTGGAACTATCAAAGCATAGAAGATGCTTGTGCAGTTCACTTATTGAAGAACACTTTTATAAAGAAAATTGTGATTGTAAGAGCTAAGCTCACCACACATTTAATAGGGTTTTTGTATACCCCTAACAAGGTTTCCTATTCCTCTAACAAGGAAATTTACTATGTAATACTCAGCTCCTAATAGGGCTAGATCTCATAACAGGGATTCAATATTTTAGTGCATAGTTGTGGGTACCATCTCCAGAGGGTTTTCCCTTGGCTAGGGTTTTGTCAAAAACAAATAATGGTATTATGAGTTATGTATTATGTGTTTATGTTCTTCTTATTTCAGCATTGATATGGTTTATTTACAATTGGTTGAATTTTAATTTAAAGTGTTGTAATACTGATTCACCCCCCTCTCAGTGTTACTTAATCCTAGCAATTGGTATCAGAGCTATTGGCCCTTGGAGATAAATCCTAATAGCTTAAGGGAGATCATAATGATTTCATAAAGTTTACAAGAGAACTTTGAAGAAGCACTTGATGACCTGGACAAGGAAAAGGCTAAGAATTGCGAATTTAAATTCAAATTAAGAAGAGTAGAAGGTTTCATTAAGAAACTAAAGGATCAGCTTGAACTTTCAAGAAGTCAGAGATAAGACCTTATGGATAAGATTAAAGAGGATTCAGACAATGATACATCAAACCAAGTAAAGAAGTTAGAGCAAGAAAAAGAACAAATTAATCTTTTGATGAGTAAAGAAATTCAACATGAAAAGGATGCAAGATACAAAGTTGAAGAGACACTAAAAGAAGAAAATGTGCAGATATGACATATGAAGACTGAACTTGATCACTACAAGGATAAATATCAAGAATAAGAGTAGTACAATCATATCATAAAAGGTGAACTCACTCAATCCAAATTACACATTGATAAGTTACACATGAGCGGTGATAAAATTGATGAACAAAGAGAGAGACAGAAACCCAAAGGAGACATGACTGGAATTGGATACAATGAAGGAGAATGTTCTAAGACTAATGATGAATCACATGAAGTGAAGACTAAAGATAGATCCACTTTTTAAAAACCTAAACATCATATCATACCTTTCAAAGGAAGATGCTTTGGATGCAACAAAGTTGGACACATGAAAAGAGATTGTAAAGGTAAAGGTCCGTTCAAACCTTTTACTGGTTACTGTTATTACTATTATGGATATGGACATAAGAAATCAAAATGTAGAAAACCTAATCAATCAAGAGGAAGACAAGATTACATTAGAGAAGAATTAGTAGCGAAAATCACATGTTACAAATGCATTAACCTTGGGTACACTGCTGTAATACCCCAAAATTGGCACCTTATAATTTCAATCAATTTTGGTGCATTTCTTCAATCTTACATCATTAAAGTCCTATTTTACTAGGCAATTTTATCTCTCCTATCTGACTTTATTTGACTTGATATCAATTGCAAAAACCCTAAATTGCATTAATCTCACACTATAATTAATTCCTAAGTATTTGACTTTATTAGCTAAATAATCCCTATGATAAATTAATTTAATTCTAAAGTCCTAAGTGCTTTAAAATAAATTAAATCGACCCCATTTGGCTAATACACATAAAAAAGAATTAATATTACTTGGTTATTTGAATGGATTATCTTATTTAGATTTAATAATTCAAAATATTCGAATGGTCACCCATATGTGGCAATAATTCATTCTTTAATTAAGTAATTCCTCAATATTTGTCTCAATTGGGAATGAAGAGTCAACCATTTCATTTCAAGAAACTCTTCATTCCTTCTTCGAGCTTGTCTATATTATGAACCTTCTCCTTCATTCAAAAAAAAGAGGCAATTGGAGAGCACATAAACTATAGCGAATTTTAATCTCAATTATTGATATTTTAAAATCTTTTATTGCACATTGAGATTAATTTCATTTTTAGTATAATATTGCATTCTCATATTAATTAGTTTGTTTACCATGCTCATAGCTCAATTTTTAGATTTCTTTCTAGCTATTTTAGATAAAATTTGCATTATCATGTTTCTTTCATGTTTTTAGCTTAAAATTTGCATCTTCTTTTAGATTAATTGCATCTCCATTATAGTTTAATTTCTCATTTGTATATCTTTCAAGATTTTGAAAATCCTCCATATTGCTTCATCTTTTGGTTGTTGGCTCTCATTCTGAGAGTAATTCAAACACCCTAGTTAATTAGGAGGCAACATGTCGAATTGATAGACATTGTGAATTGAGTAATTCATACTCACCTTCATAATTTTGATGATCGAGCAATGACTATGTTGTGTATATGGCTGGATTAGAGGTCCACGTTTAGCTATAGAGATTTTGGCACCCACCGTGGGGTAGAAAAATTGATTTATGGCCTCATCAATCTCAAGAATTTTTTTTAATTCTGCAATCTATTGTATGTCCGTACTTCTCTATGTACAAAAGTTCGCACGATATTTCTGAGCATACCATGTGAATTTTTCCTCTCTATAGCACTCTCTCATGTGAAATAGTACTTTTTCACACAGGCCCTGGTACTTTCTCGCACGCAGCGCTACACTTTCTCATGTGAAGTTTTACTGTTAGTCAATTAAATTTCTAGATTCTACAATTTATTGTTGTTTTTTCTTGACATTTGCTTTTTGTTGTTGATTTCATATCTCTATTTCTATCACAGCATAACAGTGATCTACAGGTCACTTTGCCAAATATCATAAAACTTGCTGACAATTTACTTGCAGGATGATTGCCAAAGATCATTTAAAACATTGTGTTTGTTTTCTTGCTTTCATTCACATAGTATAATTAGGGCTTTGTTAAAATTTCTCAAGGGTCCTGATAGCAAAGTAGGGGAATAATCTCTTCATTATGTGGAAGTGATGCCCACAGATGAAACTAAGACCCAGATGTTGCTAGAATGATGGATACCTAGGAAAGCAAAGCAAGGTAGTGAATCTTTAACACTTCTACTTGCCAGAGGATTATGCTCTTCTCTCTTTGAGAGAACCAGAAACCCAAAAGCTTGTGGATTTGGTGGAGTGAAGCTAGCTCGATGATGAATATGCTTGATATGTTTGGGTAAGGTGAAGAGGTAGAGAAGTATGCTCTTCTCTCTTTGAGAGAAATAAAAAATCAAACCCTCAGATCCAAGCCAAGTTGTGTCACCTTTAGAGGGCCTGTCAGAAGTTGAACCTCTGGGAATGACCCAAGTGAGTACGCACCTATCGTCAGTGATTCTGTCTCACTATAATAAAGAATGTTTTGTTGAGTATAAAGACTCCAAAATCATGTTAACTTCCTTCTCTTGATTTTGACTATCATCTTGAGAAGACTCTATCTATTGTACTAAGCGGGGCCGCTCCTAGCCCTTCTTGCGGGGGTGTATGACCTTGGGGTGTTGGTGTGGCTATGAGGCCCTAGCCTTGTATCAGGGGCACTAAAGGTTAGTGTGAATGAAAGCCCACTAAAAAATTTCCCTAGTTAGTTGCCTACCCAGATCACCTCTAAAAGGAGGCATAATCTTTGCGCAGAGAGGGGGAAGAATCTCTCCCGTAGATTCTCACCATAGGCATTCACCTAGACGCTTGAAGGTGGTATATGACATTGGCCCCTACTTCAAGGGTAACCTTCAAACATATACTATTGAGTCATTGGAAACACCAAAAACACAGACACCCTTTAGGGGTGACACGGCTGTGTGAGGTGAACGCATGTGCATAAGCAGTGAGGCAAAGGTTTTGTCTTCTCACCATTTTTTTTGTAGGGATAACTATGTGTTTGTTATCAAGTCTTAAACTAGTCCATCATGATTAAATAAAGAATCCCATGATACTGCCAAGTTGCTTTGTCCTTGGTAGGTCTGTTTGCGACTAATTCTTGTGTCACCATTGCTTGATCAAACCTTCATGCTTGTAAACGAATGCTTGAAACCTTCAAAACTGAGATTGTTGATTAATTAACTTGTCCTTTAAACTATCTGGAAACTAGATTTTTTGTCTAAGAACCATTTGTGCTGTGTCACGAAATCTATCTTTTATCTTGAAATATGCATTGAACTGATGAAAACTCATATTTTTCCACATGAAATTTCAGAAACTGAGCACTTTCTCGCACGAGATTTCATTCTCTCATGTGAAGCCTGGCACTTTCTCACACAACCCTATACTTTCTTGCACGAACCTACACCCTGGTTTTCAAAACAGAGACTTATTTCCCATTGACTGGTGACATTTTTACCTGATCTGGTTTTTGTCTGAGGTTTGTTTGTTTGTTTTCCTATCGTTCACTATTAGAAACTGAGTGTCTCCAGCTGCGAACTGATCGATTATTTCTTTGACTCATATTATCTCTCCTTTGTTTGTCTCCTATCTTTGTGATTTTGTACCCTGCATCATGATAGTCTTATCTTGGCTATTCTAGCCATACTCCTGACGATTCATACCAGGTGCATCTCACATCTTGATTCTTCTAGCCTTTATCTCATTTTTGTTATTCCTAGAGACAGAGTTGTAGTATTATCCCGAGTCTTCTCTCATTTCATCTTTGTCTATGACTGTCACAACTCAAAGTGGCAACACTTATCCCATTCATAATACTGGTCAAGGTAGAGGTAAACCTCGTAATCAGAAAACAAGTTGTCCCGAACCAATTGTGCAATCTGAATATTGTGAGGGATCCTCAAGTTCTTCATTGAGTACTTTGAAAGATAGCCCATCTCAATCACATCCAATGTTCCAAGAGTGTTTTAATCTATTGCTTCAAGCGCAACCCAGTTTCTCATTTCAAGAACAAGACAACTCATTCTTCCAAAACAACTCATTGTTTCATAACTTTGGAAGACCACTTCCTCAAACTAGTCCTATCATTGAACCTATCGATCCTATTGATGATATTGACTCATTTGAACCTATTGATCTTCTTGATCATGTTAGAGCGCCAAGAGTTACCTTAGTTGTGCCCTTTCAGCATTGTTCATATCATTTTTATGAGTCTTCATTTGCGGCACAGTCTTACGATAAAATGGGGGAGCCATTTGATTTCCAACCAAGAAAATATAGTTGTGTGTGTGAATTTTGTACCTAGTTGTAGACACAACACTTCAGTAAAACATTAGAGGTTAGCAAAAATTGAAATCTACAAGTAATTGAAGCTAAGCTAACCAGGTGATTTACTACCTTCTAGTAGGTGCGAGTATGATGTTCTCAGATTGGAATCGAGATCAGTGACAACGCAAAACCTAAACAAATGATTTGAATGCAAAATATGAAAGATTATATGAATGCAGATTATTCAATATTTTTGTATTTTCTATGCAATAATATGAAAAACTGTATGAATCTAAGCTATATGAATGAAATTGAGATTGAATGCAGATTTAATCTAAGAATGCTATGAAAACTATGATATGAAACTATGAATGCTCAAAACAATAAATGAAAATCTCACAATAGCCTTGATTCACAAAAGATTGATTCTTCAGTCACAAATTTGCCAGAGTGAGGATGCAATTTCTAGAGATGTGAGATTGAAAGTTTGAGGGATTTAGAGAGATTGAAAGCTTGAGAGATTTTAGAGAGTTGAGCCTTGTTTTTATAGAAATCCAGGGCTTGAGGATGCATTGAGAAAGCCATAAATCACTCTTGATAAACTCAGGTTGATATTTGAGTTAACAAGAAATTAAAAATAAAAAAACTTATAAAATCATGCAAAAGTAGTTTTTATCTCAAAATAGAGCTTTAGTTCTCTTTTTCAACTCATCATCAGATGTCGAATTTAGAAAGTTAACAAATTGAAATTGAAAATTGATTTAAAATTATTTTAAAGTTGACTGCTTTTCTAATTGTGCATGATTCCATATGAATTAATTTAATAAATAAAGTGATTTATTCTCAACTTAACTGATTTTTGAATTATAACAATTGATTTATGGGTTAATCAATTATTAAATCAAACTTTTATTCAAAAACTATATTATTAAATATTGACAACTGACTTTAATTTATTAAATAGGAATTTAATCAATTAGTCATAAGATTTTTGATTTATTGTCAAAATTAAATAATATAATTTAAAAATAAATATAATTAAATAATTAAGTGGCAATATTAAATTTGATTAATTAAATATTCAGAATATTCAATTAATCAACTTTAGGATAAATAATGACATTTATCGCCAAATAATATTCAATTAAAGATAATTATGATAAATTAGGAATATTCAAGGAATATTTTCCGATGCAGAATTAATCAATTAAGATTCGATGATGTGCAGATGTGCCTTAGGTTAGGACTTCGATGTCAATTTTGTTTAATTTGAAGATGTAGGAGGTTAATGAACTTGTAGCCCTTTTTTGGGGTATTACATTTTGCCCCTCTTTGAATTACTATGCGAAGCACAGTGGTTCAAAGAATAATTTGTGTATGATAAAGATGTATGAGACTGATTTGAAAGATGAACCGATTTTGAGACAGAAATCAATTGAAAGATTTAAAGATGCAAGATTTAGGTCCTGGTTGACCAAAGATAATGTTAACTATAGCAACAATGAACTGGTGATTATGAAAAAGTATCAAAATGCTTGATTCTGAACCTTATGATTGCGAAGAAGTGAGTGACCAATTCCAGACTTGATTGTCCCAAGAGAATCATATTGGTATCACATCCTGAACCCATCAGTTATGAAGAACCAAGGAAATAAAATTAATGAATAGATGGTTACAAAAAGTTGATACAGTTTACAAGATAGATTTAGGATACCAAATTGATATGGATCTCGATGAATCTGATATGCCCCAAGAGATGTGCCCCAAGAAATGAGGTCTTTAGATGAATTAGTAACTAGATGTGGTTGTTGTCTTGATTACTAAGGAAAGATTGATTACAGATTTAGATTTATAAATTTGAATGATGTGCAATACCATACCCCCTTCGGGATTAAAATTGAAATCTAACAAGAAAAGTTAGCGTTAAATAGTTTAGAAGCATGTTAATTGATTTGAAAAGTGGTTATACACATCTAGGAATGCATTCTACATCATTTAGAGGTTCTGGAGATCAAGTTTGACTAGGTTAAACCATGAGTTGACCATAGTTGACCAAGTTGAAATTTCAATAGTTTGATGTAAGATAATCAGTTAAGTTGAATTCTAGATTTTTGTGATGATTGAAGGTCGATTAGGCAAGTAGTTAATAATATGAATGATCTCAGATTTTGATTTTGATCCTAAAAAAGGATTCTACTTGCTATTTCATTGGAGGAACCTTCATACAATGCTCAGTCCTTGTGTCATGTTCAGCATTTTTGGTTTTGAAGAATCGTTTAAGTGTTCAAGCAATTTGTGAGATCATGCAAAGTGCAAAATGAAATGTAGAATGAAATGCAAACCTAGGACCTAGGACCTAGTCACTGATCATGTATCGATTCATTCTCATCATTGAAATTTTAGGTAACCGGATAAATCAATACAATGCACACTAGTTATGAAACCATAGACATATGAATATCAATTTGTATGCGCAGGAATCAATATAACACCCACTGGCTAAACAACCATAGACATATGAATATTGATTTTGTTTTCAGGATGTCGGATTAGATATAAGCACCAAGGCACAAACATCAGGATGACTTGAATATAATATCCATTTTGATATAGCAATTTGTATAAGCATCAGAACATAAATGTCGTGATGACCTGAATATGCCTTGCGTTCAAACACATAAAATAGTCAAGAGATCATTCTTAATCCAGTGTGAATTACCTGTAGTGACCCTTTATCGTTCACATCCTTAGGCAAGATCATGTTTCACAGTAGGAGAAAGAACTCACTCAAAAAGACAATAGTTAGATCAAACTTCCTTGAATTTTTTGGGTATCAATGGTCGAGGTACGCATGGCCATCCAATTCGAGATAGAGGCTCTTACAGACGGACACCATTTCAATCCAGAATTTCTAAAGTTGTTAGATTTTCACATACAAGAAGAAAACAAATAAAAGATTATGCCCCTAGTCATCACTCTCTAAATCCTATAAAGGACATCATTGAAGAGCTCAAAAGGACATAATATGCAAAAATCTCAATGTGAATCAATAAGCATACATGGAGATAAAAGCATGTAAAAGCATAGATTGTTTTCATTTGTGGTAATGTTTGATTGCGTTGTTGTAGATGCAAAATCTTTTCTGGAGAGGAGACTGACTGACTGACTCGAATGAAGCTTCAAATGAATCTAACTGGATATGACACGTCTAAAGTACACTAGAGACCATAGGATATGACATTGATTGCCCCAACTGTTAAGTATTGATAGGATACAGATGCTTGAGCTGATTGGTGTACAGACCGACTTATTGAAAATAGGAAAGCAAAAATAAACCAGAAGATATGTACAAACTAAAGAAAGACTAAAAGCTAGGAAAGACCAAGATTGCACTGATAGATGGAGCATTTCAAACAAGTGGCACCTGTTTGCTGGGTTTTCACCATTTTGGTAGAGATTCTATTTTTGCTACCAAGGCGCCTGTTTCCAAGTTTTCACCAAGGCACTTTTTCTTTTTCTCATTTTTTGTATTTTTCATTTTTCCAATTTTTTTGATATTTTTGGTATTTTTTTGTGAATCATCAAGGTGCCTATTGCTAGGTTTTCACCAAGATGTTCATTTTTTCAGGACTTTTTCAGATTTTTTCAGAACATTTTACCATACACTGAATGCCTTAGGCATAGAATTTCTTCAGATGGAGAACATTGATTGGTTCTTGGAGTTGTTTTCCTTCGGTCATTGAGAGTTGATAGGTACCAGATCCAAAAGTAGAAATGATAACAAAGGGACCCAGCCAGTTGGGTTCAAACTTCCCCTTGCACTCTCTATGTGATTGATTTTTAGGATTCTCTCTCAAGACTAGATCGCCAACCTGAAATTCTCTGTGTCTGACTTTGTTGTTGTAACCTCTAGACATTCTTTTTTGATATACTCTAAGATGATCATACGCTACTTGTTTGCGCTCATCTGGTAGTTCAAGTTCTTGCAACCTAGACACTCTGTAGTCATCATCAGTTACTAGACCATGCATTTTGATTCTTAGTGATGAGATTTCAACCTCAATAGGCAGTACTAATCAGTATGTACAAAGGATGCCCCCAGATAGAATGGGCATCGAACTCCCAAGCAAGATCACATCGTGTAGTCCCAATGTCTAGCAAGGTGGAGAACAAGAGGGATTAGCAAGCTAGTGGAAGAGATGGAAGATAAGAGAATGAAGGAGAATAAAGGGAAGAAATCCTCAAGGTAAAAATCCTCAAGGGTACCCAAGCTAGGTAAAAATTATCATGTAAAGCACATTTGGACAAGCAATGAAAGGCCAGCATAGGATAAGTCACAAAAGTGTAATGCCAAAGAAGGAAAGGATGTACTCCAAAGGAGTAGACATGTCAAGAGGTTTCAAAGCATTGTGTTCTACTCTTGTTTTTATTAGATCAAGACCAAAGGGGAAAAGGATAGCGAAAGGCTAGAATGAATGGAGGAAAATAAATATGAAGGCTAAACAGGAAGGGAATGAAAGCAAGATCATCGTAAGATAGCTCACAAGATAGCCAAATGTTTGTGTATAGATCAACATTGTCAAGATCAAAGAGAGAAGATAGAATGAATGAAATATGTAGAAGAACTACGCATGATGCCTAATTGCCAGGTTTTCATCATAGTACTTATCCAAGGTGCCACAATGGAGTGGTTTTCACCATAGGAAAAATTTATTTCTCTTTACTATTGCTACCAAGGCATCTATTTCCAGGTTTTCACCAGGACACATTTTCAAAAAAAAATTTATTTCTTTTTTTTTTTTTTTTTTAAGAAGGCAAGCTTTTTAGATAATGCCCCTTGAAAGGATAAACCATGATATGCTAAGGATTTAAAATGATATGCTCAAAGATTTTGATAGGGAAAGGAAGATGGGAGAGAAAAATGGAGGATAAGTCTTTATGTAAAGCGAGTGAGGTTGGAAGATAGGAGGAATAGGCAAGTGAGGAAAAAGGATAGAAAGTAGAAGGATAATGAATGGAAGGATTCTGAAAGGGTAGATGGAAAGGAAGGCAAGATCAACATCAACACACACCTTGAAGGGTGGTGAGAGGATGGAGGAAACTTGAATGAAGGAATAAATGAAGGAATATGGTGAATGGATAGTAGAGGTTGTGGTTTAGGTGCATGCAATGGAAGAATGTTTTTGGAAGAAAATGAAGTGGAAGTCTTTGGAAGCTTGAATGTCAACTTTACTTGTTGCTCAACATCAGAATTTTTCAAGAGAGATTTTGGAATCCATATAGTTGTAGGCTTTTCATTTCTTTTTGATGATTTAGAGAGAATATCTTCAATGATGGATTTTGGAACCCATACTTGTCTTGTAATTTTTTTCTTAGATATCTCTTTTGACTTTATGCCTCCATGTTGATTAGAGGAGACATGGTGATCTTATTTTTTTTATGGATTCTTGTATTGCTTCTTTTTCTTGTTTTGAACATTCAAGTTACTTCCAAAAGACTTGGGACTTGTGGAAGAAGGAGGATATGACTGGTTTAGATGGGTGGGTGGATGAAAATGATTCAAGGGTATGCATCTATGTTGATCTTGAGGAAAGATAGGAGATGGAGGGATGTAAGGACCCAAGATGGATGAGGAATTAGGAGAGTTAGGAGGGGAAAGTGAAGGGACATAAGGACCTAATATGGAAGGTAGATGTGAATCCCTTAGTAGTGGTGGAAGAGGTCCAAGGATGGAAGTGGAAGATGCAAAAGGATAATCAACAAGTTCATCAACATTTATGTGACAACCAAGGACATCAACATCTTTAGAGTGAGCATTAGGATTTTCAATAGAATTGTGGACATCTTGAATATGTGCACCTTCTTTGATAGGATTGTTCAAAGCTTGCAAAGACTTAGGAAGAGTAGAAAGTGGAAACGAACATGGAGTGGTAGAATAAGAAGATGGAAGACTTTGATCTTGACAAGGATCTTTGGATAGCATAAGCACATAATTTTTCTCTTGATTTTTAATAGGCTTAACATTAGAAGTAACAACACCATTTTTACCAACCTTAATGGAAGTATCATCTTTGGAAATTGGAAGTGGGGTAAGGTTATTTTGATTGTCAATAAGCTCAATAGTGTAAGTATTGGATAACAGACATCATGAAAAGGATTGGATGACATGAAGGTTTCTTGATCTTGATCTTTCTTTTTGTTCTTTTCTTTATGATTTTTAGTTTCCTCTTGACATGGAACCACTTCTAAGGACAAGGAAGCATGTTGGAATTGTATGGAAGACTTTGGAAGAGATGGTGAAGGACTAGATGAAGTAGGCATTATAGCATATAAAGGCTTAGGCTCTTTAGGTTTAGCATTATTGAAAGTATTTGTAGAAAAGTGAAGGTTAGCTTGAGTATCTTTAAGAGGTAGCCCTTGAGGATAACTATAGGGAACCACATGAAACGTATTAGGATATTTATCAGATGAAGGATTTGTGAAAGATTTGAAAGACTTAGCAACTTTAGGAGATGTATGGGTATTGGAGGAAGTAGAGGATGGAAGGGAATCATCACAAAACAAAGGGTCAGCATTAACATGATCTTTCTTGAGAGTGTAATCTTTATTTTTAGCATGAGAGTTCTTAGAGGAGAGATTCTTATAGTATTTATGTTTATAATCAGCGTGGTAAGCTTTTTCTTCCTCAATAGAAGTAGATGTATCATCTAGGTATTGTTCAGAAAAATCATCAAAGTCTCTTTCAAAATCAAAATCATATGGATCACCATCATGATCTATCCAATGTGATGACCCATTTCTAGTAAGCACGAGCACATGACTAGGAGGACTCTTAGGAATAGAGGTGTCATAGGTATCACTACATTGTCCGTCATCATAGTCATCAAAGATGGGTATGTCACTCTTCATGGAAGATGTATCATAAGGATTGTCACATTGCTCATTATGGTATGTCTTGAGAAGAGAAGTAAGACTCTTAAGAGAAGTAGAAGAGGCACAAGATCATGGAGAAGAGGAAGGTGAAGACCCAGTGGAGGAAGAAGATGAGGAAGATGAGGAAGAATGAAAAGACTTAGAAGATGAAAGATGTTTGAAAGAAGGAGGTTGTGACATGATCATGTGTATGAGCCTAGCAAAGGCGTCTGATTTAATCAATTTTTTTTATTCTTGCCATAAATTTATCATCTATGCAATATCTAGAAGGACTATTGGAGGAATAAAACTCTTTGAATTGAGCAATAAGTTTGAGATCATCAATTTTCAAGAGAGGTTCCATAACAAGATAGTTGAAATTCATGGTTCTGGAAGAGGAGGAATCAAGCATAGGAGTGATAGAAGAGATGAGTACAAGAAGATAGACTAGATAATAAGAGGAAAAGAATCAAGAAGACGTCAAAAGCTTAGGAAGAAGAGGAAGAAGCGTGAAGGAAGAAGAGAAAGGATGGAAATGGGAGACTAGGAAGACATGGGAAATGTGGAAGAAAGAAGACCAAGAGTCATTTTGTGCAACTTGATACCATTTACATTCATTTGGATGTTGAGAAACATGTCATAGCACCTAAGATCTGACCCAGACTGACCAAGGAAGACTAGAAATTATAGGAATCAGCTCATTATTTTGACAAAACTGCAAGACAGGTCTGCGCAAGAAAAGGCAAAAGTATGATAGTTTTGGTATAGTTTTCGAGGCAGGAATAGATTTTGAGACACAACACTGGCTGTTCTCTGATAGAATATTCAATCTAACACCAGAAAAGGATTTTTTTCATCAAATTTTGCAAATTTTCCAGATTGTTGATTGATTTTGATGGTTGGATTTGTTCATTTTCAAATAACCAATTACATATCAAACACATAGAATAGCAAGAAAGGGATTTCAAGCATGTCTGAAAACAATGATCAAGGGACAAAGCAACCTTGCACATAAACAATCAAGTGACTTTATTGTTTTAATCCCTAAGAATGCTACTTGTGTATGTTCTCAAAAAGTTTTGCAATCAAGCACATAGACCTAGAAAATGAAAAATTTAGCCTCGCTAGGGTTTTTAGTAAGGGTTTGACTTTGCAACTTTTGTGATCTCAAGAGGGAAAACTCCAATCCAGGTGCACTGGGGTTTTGACACTATATAAGAATTTAATCAATCAGGAGCTACTAGGGAGATCTGATAGCCCAACAAGAGATCACACCTGTGAAGATTTCCTCCACAAGGACATTTATATAGTGGTTGTTGCTACCACAGAGAAAATGGCTATTACCGCTTGAGGTTTCATCCACATGGTTGACCCAATTAAGGGAATGTCCACTATGGTTAACCCTCTCTAAAGGTGACTCAAAAAATATACAACATGGGGACTTGGTCCAGATTCAAGGATCTGAGTTTCTAATACTATCCAAAAAGGAAGTAGAGCATAATCCTCTAGCCTTTTCACTTTTACCACAAGCAAAGCAGACAGATAAATCTGACACACTAAGACTAAAATTATCTCATCAAGATATGTGATGTCCACAACTCATGTCTATCACCCTCTCTGGAGAGAGAACGTATCGATCAAAAAGTTGAGAACCAAATCCAGTAGAACTATGAAATAATCTCAGTAACCTCCCTACCTACAAAGGGATCTTTCATCAAGAAGAGCTTCGCATGCATGAACCAATGAATGAAGCCCACTCTCTCAAGATCATCCACAAATAGTGTTCATAGGGCCTACTTACTATGTGTAACAGATATGCAAAAAGAAAATCTATGTTCGTTTTATAGCCCAAAATGAAGTCTGTGATATGAAAGAAGGAAAAGTCACACAACCTTGACACATGAGATGTTCATTTTAATGTCTAAATTGAAGTGTTATCAGATCATAGTAGAATACCTGAATTCCTTGCAATGCGCATAGTATATTTTTACCTAATTTTTAGAATTTTTGTTGAGCTTTTCCATGCAAGCAAGCCACGAACTCTCCAATAAGCCAATAAGCAAACAAGCAAACAAGATATGCAATGTATATTCAACTTATGCAAACCCTAGAGTTAGATTTGAAAACCAATTTTTAGGAGCAATAATAACCAGCAAATAATCCAAATGACAACTCATATCATACATTGAATCATATGAAAAATAAGTCCATACCTATCACAAAAATTTTATTTTTTTTGCATTTGACCTAGTCAACAAGATCTAATTTTTTTGATATGATTTCGGCCACAAAAATAAAAATGAAAAATAGAGACCCTACTAGAAAATAGAGAGCTTTCCAAAAATGTAAAAATTTTAGAAAAATCTCTTCATTTGTGCTTTAGAGACCCATTTTACAAAAATAGACCAATTTTTGTAAATAGACTATTTGAGGTATTATATTGCATCCAAATTTAAAACACAAAGAATGGACCCCCTGTATAATTTAAAGAGATTTCTGAAAAAGTAAAAAAATTTAACAAATATTTTGATTTGCACTAAAAATTAATTTTTTATGAAAAATAAAGAAAAAATTATTAAAAATTTAAAACATATCAAAAAATTTTGAATTTTTTATCGAAACTTCCCTGATATGTCTCCAAGTTGGACAAAAGATTTAAGACCAAAACTCCAAGCTGTTTGGGAGATAAAATTAAATCTTTGAAAATTTAGGGTTTTAGTCTCCAAGTAAATCTACACAAGGGGGTTAGCTCCAAAAAAATAACCAAAACTAGCATGTAAAGGTCAGTTGCCCCACAGTGGGTGCCAAAAATATGTGTGTGAATTTTGTACCTAGTTGTAGACACAACACTTCAATAAAACATTAGAGGTTAGCAAAAACCGAAATCTACAAGTAATTGAAACTAAGCTAACTAGGTGATTTACTGCCTTCTAGTAGGTGCGAGTATGATGTTCTCAAATTGGAATCGAGATCAATGACAATGCAACACCTAAACAAAGGATTTGAATGCAAAATATGAAAGATTATATGAATGCAGATTATTCAATATTTTTATATTTTTTGTGCAATAATATGAAAAACTATATGAATCTAAGCTATATGAATGAAATTGAGATTGAATGCAGATTTAATCTAAGAATACTATGAAAACTATGATATGAAACTATGAATGCTCAAAACAATAAATAAAAATCTCACAATAGCCTTGATTCGCACAAGATTGATTCTTCAGTCACAAATTTGCCAGAGTGAGGATGCAATATCCAAAGATGTGAGATTGAAAGCTTGAGGGATTTAGAGAGATTGAAAGCTTGAGAGATTTTAGAGAGTTGAGCCTTGTTTTTATAGAAATCTAGGGCTTGAGGATGTATTGAGAAAAGCCATAAATCACTCTTGATAAACTTAGGTTGATTTTTGAGTTAACAAGAAATTAAGAATAAATAAACTCATAAAATCATGCAAAAGTAATTTTTATCTCAAAATAGAGCTTTAGTTCTCTTTTTCAACTCATCATCAGATGTCGAGTTTAGAAAGTTAACAAATTGAAATTAAAAATTAATTTAAAGTTATTTTAAAGTTGACTACTTTTCTGATTATGCATGATTTAATATGAATTAATTTAATAAATAAAGTGATTTATTCCCAACTTAACTAATTTTTGAATTAAAACAATTGATTTATGGTTTAATCAATTATTAAATCAAACTTTTATTCAAAAATTATATTATTAAATATTGACAACTGACTTTAATTAATTAAATAAGAATTTAATCAATTAGTCATAAGATTTTTTATTTATTGTCAAAATTAAATAATATAATTTAGGAATAAATATAATTAAATAATTAAGTGGCAATATTAAATCTGATTAATTAGATATTCAGAATATTCAATTAATCAATTTTAAGATAAATAATGACATTTATCACCAAATAATATTCAATTAAAGATAATTATGATAAATTAGGAATATTCAAGGAATATTCCCCGATGCAGAATTAAGATAATCAATTGAGATTTGATGATGTGCAGATGTGCCTTAGGTTAAGACTTTGACTTTGATTTCATTTGATTTGAAGATGTAGGAGGTTAATGAACCTATAGCCCATTTTTGGGGTATTACAATAGCCAAACATTTGATCAATCTCAAAACAACCAACATCATGGCCAATCTTCCAATGACCAATGTCATGCTCAACCTCGAAATGAGAAATGCTATGATCAAACCCAAAATGACCAGAATCAGCACCAAGCTCAAAACAAAGCTCAAGGTGGTCAACCAGCGTATCATTATCGACCTACCCCTTTCGATCAAAGTCAAGATCAAGTTCCAAGCATTTAGGAGATCCTTGGCAATGATGGTGATGACACAATAACTCAAAATGACATAGACATTGTGAAAGCAAACAAGGGTCTTATTAAGATGATGGAGATCCTCCTTCTAGAGGAGAAGGAAAAATACTTTCTTGAGTTTGCCAAGCAAGGGGCTAAATTACCCTCAGAATTTCAAGTTGAAATGCTTGTGGCCAAGAAAGAAGAAACTAAGACTGCTAAGTTGCAAAAGATAGTTCGAGACATGCAAGATTAGATTAGCTAACTTGCGAAGAATAAGGACAAACCCGTACAATAATTCACAATGGAAAGAATTTGTCCTTTCCCTTTTAATAGGAGTCTTCACATGCCACCTTTTCCCAAAGGTGTAGAGCTCCCTAAATATGATAAATACTTGGGTGCCCAATCCCCAAGATCACTTAAGGGAGTTTGGCACTTTATCCATGGAATTCATACATGATCAAACATATCTTATGCACCTATTTCCTCGTAGCTTGGGTGGACCAGCTATGGAATGGTTTTCTTGATTTCCCACTGGCATTAAAACTTTTGATGAAATGGCCAATCTATTTCTCTAACATTACTCACATAACATTTAGCATCCAATCAACATCTGGGATCTTTGCAATTTGAAGCAGTGACAAGGAGAATCTTTTCTAACATTTCTCCACAGGTGGAGATAATTATGTACAAGGTGTCCTCACAAGCTACTAGAGTCCGAGAGACTCGACATTTTCTTGTACAATCTTGTCCCAGAATTTAGATACCAAGTATAATTACAAGGTCCCCTAACCTTTGATAGCATGATTAAACAAGTGGTGTGAATAGAGGCCTTTATGATCAAGAAAGGGGAATTGACTTTGAACAAAGACAACAAATAAGGATCTTCAAACTCATATAAAGATAAGGGGAAGTTTGTCAACAAGAATAGATATGTTTTGAATGATGGAGTGGTTGACAATGTGACCCCAACTTGCTAAGTCTATTTTTAATCTCTCTTCTAGCATACAGGCGATCAAAGCTACTGAAAAGCCTATGACAGAAAATCAGCAATCTTCAAGGTTTTCTAGGAACAAACCTTGGGCACCTCAACCCAAGTGCAAATTCACTTCCTTGGGAGAACTGCTTGAAGTGGTCTATAAAACTCTTATGCAGAATCAAATTCTTACTCCTTTGGAAAAGTGTCTCTATGACCCACAACCCCAACCTCATTGGTGGAATGACAACGCATACTGTGACTATCACCAGAATAAGGGTCATAAGACTTCTACTTGTCTTCAGCTGAAACATAAGGTCCAAGATTTGATTGATAGTGGTGACATTGTTGTGGATGGCCATAACAAGAATTCAAACCATCAAGCATGTAAGGATCCCTTCCCTCCTCATGAGAAGGGTGAATCTTCAAACACTAAGAATACCAATGCTAAGATCAATTACACATACACTAACGATGACAATGTCATTGGTATGATCGAACCTGTTGAGGTTGATTATTGTGATGTGATTACTATCAAGGGGAGTGGCGATGCTCGCAAACCTAAGACTGCTTTCATCTTGCGTAGTTCCACGTCTTGTTTTTCTGAATCTGAACAACCTCAAGATTGTGTCAATGTTGTTACTCGATCACGTGGAAGGGTTGTTTTGAAAGGTCTCGATCCTCCTATGTCTGGTCCAAAAAAAACTATGGATAAGACTATCATTGGCCCTACCAAAAAGAACACAAAATAGGTCCCTACATCTAGCTCGACTAGTTATAGCATCTTAGATCAACTCCAATGGACCAATGCTTAGATCACCATTTCTAAGCTATTGAAGATCTCGCCTGCTCATAGGCATATTTTGGATAAATCCCTCGCCGAGGCAAACATTCCCAAAGATCTCGATCTCGACCAATTCTAATCTATGGTGGGTCATTTGACTTTGCCTCATTATTTTTCCTTCTCTGAAGAAGATGATCACTCTCTGAGCCATCCGCATAACACTCCCTTGCATATAGAGGTCATGATATGTCCTAAACGTGTCCATCAAGTGCTCATAGACAATGGTGCTAGTCTCAATATATGTTCTACTAAGTTGCTTACCCTGCTAGGTTATGATGAGAATTGTATAGATTCCTACAAAAAGATTACCATCAAAGCTTATGATGAAGAGGAATGCAAATCCCAAGGCTTATTTATGCTACCTATCCTCATAGGACCTATTGAGAGAGATGTTACTTTTCAAGTCCTTGACATTCCTCTTGCCTATAACATTTTTTTGGTTAAGCCATGGATTCATGAGATGAGGGCTTGTTCCGTCTATGTACCATCAATGCATTAAGTTTCCATTTCATGGATTAGAAGTCACTATGCCTACTAATACCAATTATTCTTGCAACACCCTTACGCAATCTGTAGATAGCTTTGTTCTAGCTAATAGAGAGTCCACTGAGTTTTATGATGCCAAGCTTAAGGAAATGGAACAAACTCTGAAACTTAAGGATACATGCATGGGAGAATACCAAATTGAACCTATGTTATCACTAGCTTCTCTCCCTCTATCTCCATGCTCTTATGGGAGACCTTCTAAGAGTAACAAACCTTTTGATGACCCTCCTCAAAAAATCTACAATGGCACCTTTGTACGAGCCTCTACATCTTTAGAAGATGAAGATGAAGAAAGGGCTATCATAGCTTGGATCTATAAAAGAAAAGAAACATCTGAAATGGCTACTCCACCTCCAGACTTAGAGAAAGAGCCATATAGTGAGGCCTTCAAGATCATGAAGTGCTTTGGCTATAAGGGGAGTGGTCCTATAGGAATGAATGGCAATGGTTTGTTGAAACCCATTGAAGCTACAGGTTGCCACACAAAGAATACTACTGGCTTAGGCTTCAAAAACATCCTCTTCAATTTAGGGATAAATAAATTTGTGCTAGAACCTGAGCCAGAATTTGATGATACTACTCTAGAGGTAAATCCAGAGGCCAGCTCTGATGAAGACACATTCCCATATCCTATTCCTCCGGAATTGGCTGCACTCTTTGTAGAACCTGATGAGCCTATCATACCTATCCACATGGTAGAGACTGATAGTGATTCCAATGAGATTTCTTCGATACATCGACTCATGTATGACCAATGGAAAGAAATGCAAATGGTTGAGTCTGATTCTCAGGGTAAACAATACATACCCACACATTTCCAAGAACAGTTTGAAAAAGATCGACTTCAGCAAGCCATTAATGTTGTAAGAAATGAAGGTGAAGATGAGGATACAGCCCATGCTAATGGAATTCCCACATCAAGTACTAACTCACATGAGTATGATTTTGACTCTTTGTCTGATGCTACTTATGATAAAGATATAGACATGGTGCATACCAATGAAAGACTTCTCAAATTAAGTGAAGGGTCTAGCATTAGGTCACATGAATTAGATGCCATCAGTGTTAACTTGTCCTCTACTTTTGACATGAGGTCTTATAGGGATTCAAATGCTCCTTTGGACAAGATCACTCTAGGTCTTGACTTGCTCATCCGCACTTTTGATGGTTATACCTTGAACACAATTGAACCAGTCATACTTCTCTTTCACTCAAAAATCTCGAGATGATAAACTAGAACTCCCCTTCCTCATCTAATGAAGTCCTAACATTCTAGAATGATTATGCTCTAGCCTATTACCTCCATGCTATTGAACCTATAATGTCCTCCATTAGCGAAAGCAATGTCAGCATGACAGAGGCAAGTATCAAGTATCTTACTTCAAAAAATTAAAAGAAGAAAAAATAGATGCTCTGATGGTGAAAACCACATTGTGGTAGTATCAGAGCCAAAAATAGTAAAAATAAAAGATGTATCCAAGGGTGAAAACCTCTTTGAGGTGCCCAAGGATGAGATACTTGATACGCTCTTGATCCACTTTCAAGAGAGATCATTAGTATTGATTGAGCTGACACAACCAGTAAATTTGGGTACAAAGGCTGCTCCACAAATTATTCATCTAGCATAGTCATTATCTGCAAAAGAAAAGGAAGAGTTCACTATCTTCTTTCAAAGTAAGAAAATAAACTTTACATGGACCTACTCTGACATGCCTGGATTAGACCCCAATCTAATCATGCACCATCTGTCCATTGCACCAAGTATTAAACCTGTCAAACAGAAGCTGCAAAAGATGCATCCACATGTGGCACTTTTAGTCAAACCAGAGCTAGAAAAACTTCTTAAGGCTGGTTTCATAAGGACTATTGATTATGCAGATTGGATTTCAAATATTGTTCTAGTCACCAAACATGATAAATCCATTCATGTGTGCACAGACTTCAGGGATCTAAATAAGACATGTCCAAAAGATGACTTCCCACTGCTTAATATTGACATGATAATGGATATGACAGCAGGTTATGAGATGTATTCCTTGATGGATGGAGTTTCTAGCTATAATCAAATAAAAATTATGCCAGAAGATCAAGAAAAGACCACTTTCACATGTGCTTGGGGCACCTTTTGCTAGAATGGCATGCCCTTTGGGCTTAAGAATACTGGAGCAACATATCAAAGAGCTGTCACTACTATTTTCCATGATATGATGCATCAAACAATGGAAGATTATGTGGATGACACTTTGGCCAAAATAATGTAGTGGAAAACTCATCTAACAAATTTGGGTCCCATACTTGACCACATGGAACAATTTAGTCTCATACTTAATCCCAAAAAATGTGCATTTGGTGTCACTTCTGGGAAACTCTTGGGTTACATCATTTCAACTAAAGGCATAGAAGTTGATCCAGAAAAAGTTCAAGCTATTATGGACATGCCTCCACCTAAAAACATCAGTCAAATGTGAAGACTACAAGGAATGCTATAATCTATTCAGCACTTCATTTCACAGTTGGCTGACAAGTCGCAACCATTTGCTAAAACTTTGCATAAGGGGGTGACTTATGAATGGAATGAAGAATGTGATAGAGGACTCACTCAAATTAAATAGTATCTTGCTAATCCACCTATATTGATGCCTCCTATTCATGGGAAGTCACTCATACTATACATCTCAGCAACAAACACATCTTTGGGTGCTCTCCTAGCTCAACAAGATCAGAACAACAAAGAGAGGGCCATTTACTATATCAGCAGAACATTGGTTTCGTATGAAATGAACTATTCTATCATTGAGAAAGATTGTCTAGCAGTAGTGTTTTCTTCTTAGAAACTGCAACATTATATGCTTGCTCACACTACAAAGCTTATTGCAAAAATTGATCTATTAAAGTACTTACTGAGCAAGGCTGCCCTCACGGGTAGACTAGCAAAATGGGTGATGATACTTAGTGAATTTGACATTGAGTATGTGGAAAGAAAAGCTATTAAAGGACAAGAAATTGCTAATCAGTTGGCAGAAGCTCATCTAAAAGATCACCAGCCTTTGAACATTGAATTCCCAAATGACTCCATCATGCTTCTCACACATCAAGCTTGGAGCATGTTCTTTGATGGATCATTCACTCAGCAAGGATCAGGTGCAGGCATTCAGTTTATAACACCTCAAAGATACTCATTGCCAAAAGCTTATAAAATGTTGCTTCCCTACACAAACAACATAATTGAATATGAAGCTCTCATTAACGGTATGAAGATATTCATTGAATGGCATGCAGATGAGCTCAAGGTCTTTGGAGACTCTCAGTTAGTCATCAACCAAGTTAATGGTAACTATCAAACAAAAGATGACAAGCTAGTGCCTTACAAATGAATGGTGGATGATCTCAAATAGTATTTTGCACACATTTCTTTCCAGCAAATTCCAAGGGCAAACAATAAAGCAACCAATGCTATGGCCACTCTTGCCTCAATGTTACAAATGCCAAAAAATGACTTCAGACATGAATTCCTGGTGGAGGCATTACACTACCCTGCCTATGACATTCCCGAATCCAGGATGATCTATTCAGTCATTAGACATGATTCATCCTACTACCACCATATCTATTCCTACCTCTATGACCAAATCATTCTAGATACCTATACCCAGAATGAAAAGCATCACCTAATTTGTAATGCTTCACGGTATGTCATCATAGCAAACAACTTGTATAGACGGGGTCTAGACGGTGCCCTCCTTAGGTGTCTAGAACCCAATGAGTCCAAATGTGCATTAGTTGAGGTACATGAAGGTATCTGTGGGTCTCATTCAAGTGGTTTGATGTTAGCTCAAAAACTTATTTGAGATGGTTACTACTGGCCAAATATAGAGAAAGAAGTTGTTCAATATGCCAAGGCTTGTAAACAGTGCCAATTTCACAGAAATCTAATCCATGCTCCTACTAAAGAGCTTATTCCTTTCATCAGTTTCTGGCCATTCCAATAGTGGGCCTTTGATCTAGTGGGTCAAATAAATCCTTCTTCTTCAAGAGGACATAAGTTTATCATCACAGCTACTGACTATTTCACCAAGTGGGTTGAGGCAATGCCTCCGGCTATAGCTGATGGCAAGTCTATGGCTATGTTTATACTAAACTATATCATTTCTAGATATGGTGTACCCTCATCCATTATCACTAACAATGGGGGACAATTCAAGAACAAGGACTTAAAAGAGTTATGCACCAAACTCAGGATCATTCAGCATTGGTCATCTATCTATTATCCTCAGGGTAATGGACAAGTAAAAGCTTCTAATAAGACAATTCTCAAAATCTTGCACAGAACATTTCATAAATCTGGTAGAGATTGGCAACTCCAGATTAATCCAGCTTTGTGGGCCTATAGAACAAGTATTTGAACACCAACGGGGGCCACACCCTTTGCCTTGGTTTATGGAGTAGATGTATTATTGCCTATTGAGGTCGAGATTACAACATTGCAAGTCTCTCTGAAGGGCCTCATCATTGATGAAGAAAATAGAATATCCCGACTTCAAGAGCTTGAGTTACTGGATGAATGCTGGAAGATGGTGTTTGATCATCTTTGAGCATACCAAAAGAGGATGTCCAAATCCTATAATAAGAAATTCAGACAAGGAGAATTCCAAGTGGGTGATCTTGTCCTGAGAGAAAACCCCAAAAATCAGCAACAGTGGGTCTAGAAAGGGAAATTTGAACCAAACTAGCTTGGTCTATATGTTATAACTACAGCATTTGGGTCTGGTGCATATCAACTCTCCACCACTGAAGGAGAATAGCTCAAAGAGCCTATCAACACTCTTCACTTCTAGAAATTCTACAGCTGAGGCATTCTCTGTATGCTCGTGTACATACTTATTGATCCTAAAAAAAATCAAAAAAATGGTATATTGGCAAAAATCCTAAAAATTGCAAAATGTCCTGAAAAAAGTGATCATCTTAGTGAAAACCTGGTAAACAGGCCCTTTGATGTATCTATTATCTTGTTGAAAACCTGGTAAACAGGCACCTTGATAATAATAATAAAAAAATATAAAATTTGAAAAAATACAAAAAAAAAAAATACAAAATACAAAAATACAAAAAAATGAAATATTAAAAAATACAAAAAAAATCAAAAAAGAGAAAAGAACAAAAAAAAATTAAAAGATGAAAAATGTGCCATTGATGAAAACTTGGTAAACAAGCATCATGGTAGAAAAATAGAATCTCTACCAAGATGGTGAAAACCTGGTAAATAGGTGCCTCTTGTTTCCTAAAGCTACATCTCATCTCAGCACCGCTTGGCTCTCACTTTCCTACTTTAGTTTGCTTTCCCGCTTTCCCTATTTAGTTTGTTTCCTACTTTAGTTTGTTTCCTTCTTTGGCTTGCTAGCTCATGCGCTTGCTTTCAATTATCTTCAAGACTTTCCTCGACTCTACATGGATGGGAACTGGTCACACTTGGGGGCACCTTCCTGGTCTAGGGGGCATTGTCCTATCACTTTCAGAGACTCTTTCTTGCATCAGTCACCAGTGGTTCCCACTACGTCTGCCTGTTGATACCTAGCTATTTTTGAGATCTCTCTCCTTGAGGATCTCTCATGTATCAATCACCAGTGATTTTCACTGTGTCTACCTATTGATGTTTTTCTAGTACCTCTAAGATCTCTCTTGTATCAGTCACCAGCATTTCTTGCTTCGTCTTCCTGCTGATACTTTGTTTAGCTCCCTAATTTTCTCTTTGAGATGACTTCTCGCACCGTATTCTTCTAATTTGACTTCAATCCACTTGAACACAAACTTAAATTGAAACTAAAACCAAATTTTTGATTCTCTGAAGCATGCTGAGCTTTTCTTTTGTGTGTTTTTCTTTCTCTTTATCATTCCTCCTCAAGCAACTCTAAGACATCTCCTTGACCGAGAGAAGCAAAGATTGGGGGCATGATCTTTTCTTGTTTTCTGTTTGTTGGTTTAGTTCCAATGATCCAATAATTCTATCTAAGAGGGGTGTCCATCTGTAAGAGCCTTCATCTCATATTGGATGGCCATGTGTACCTCGACTCCTTTTATATGGAAACTTTGGTGAGGTTGGATCTTCTCCTTGTCTGTTTTGAGTGACTTCTTTTTACTACAAGTAAAATTGCTAACACTCATCCTGCTAAGTGAACGTAAGGGTCACTGCGAGAATTCTTTGGTGAAGGAAGGAACTCCCTTGTGTCTGGCATGTTTGTATGTGAGAAACATTTAGGTCACTCTAGCAACTATGCTTTAATGCTTATGTTAACTTGCTAAATCAAAAGGAATAGGTGTTCAGGTCATTTTGGCTTCTTGTGCCTTAATGCTTACACCTCATTCTGACAAATCTAAGACTTATGTCATATTCATATTCTCATGATTGCAATGTTAGTGAGGATTGTATGGCATCTTATGATCATCCCATACCTAAAAGAACTCTATGATGATAATACGATGAGTCCACCAACCAAGTCCTCAGGTTGTGTCTAGCTTAGGCTTGCATTTTCATTCTAGGCTTGCATTGAGACAATGTTTTGGTGCTCTCTTGATTGGCTTACCACCAGTCATCCCCTCGCCACACTACTTTTCTTCTACTACTTTCATGGTTTATGTTCCACCCAACACTAGGGTAGGCCACTTCGCCACTTCTTTCTCTCCCATTGTTCTTCTGGCACAACATTGTCGAATCAATATGTTATGCACTTTCATGCCTCCCCCTCCAAAAAAACCATGGACCAAGGCAACTAAATATGGGTCCTCCCTTTATCATTTTAAGCGAGTGGACCCTACTATTTTCCAAGGGGGGCCCTACCCTACTATTATAAGGATAAGGATTGCCCACTAATATATCTAGCTACACTCGCCCAGTCTTTATCGATCAAGCAAGTTGGGAGGTGAGTTTTCTCGGGAGGGTCCCTTTGCATCGGGTCATACATGTTTCAGAGTTCATCCTCATTTCCAAGTGGGTCCAGGTGAGACATAGCTTATTCCCCCTCCCTCTACTAGCACATTGAGGGGCTCCTTTTCCATAGAATTTGAGGGACCGCTATGATTACTTTTTGTAGGCCATCCCAACTAGGCCATTCTAGAAGGCCAACCTCCCCAGCCATAAAAATCTTTCCCCACTCGATCGAGAATCAAGTGAGAAGGCAGGTTATTTTTCTTCACCCCATAGGGCCCCTACCCCCTACTATTATAAGGGTAAGGGCCCCAATAATTGACTATACAAATGAGATTGCTAACTAAGCCCCTAACCTGGAACCCCTAGAAAATAGTAGGGCTCGATCCATAGGGCCCACCCCAACAATTGGTAGAGGGGCCATCCCCAGGATAGTTACACATGAAACATTTGCACCATGATGAGATTGATTAATCTAAGCATGATTCCCCCCAGCATTCATGGGTATTTATTTGGAACTATCTGTTAGTGCGATTTGGCCTACCAGGGCTCGCATTTGTCTCTATCCCTGCTGACTCAGTGATGAGTAGTGGGACCCCAAGTGTCGAGTGAGTGGTGAAAGTTCCCACAAGCAAGCGCCCTCATTCTATTAGAAATCACCCTTATTGAATCAGCGAGGCCCTACTATTCTATGGGAGATCATTAGGTCCTACTATTCTAAGGGCCCTACCCCCTACCCCTACTATTTATAAAGGCAAGGGGCCAGGGATTCTAGCCCCTATCAACCTTTAGAATAGTAGGGGCCTCCCCCTGATGGTTCTATTCATTGAAGGTTCTCATCTTTTGTCCCAGGTTTGTCTTGGCTGCACAAGTGTCTAGACCTCGCTCTTGATCTTTGAAACATCCTTTTGATTAGTACCTGTCATATATTGCTATATCCTGCATGAGATGATTAGTACCACATACATTACATTTTTCATTACATTTCCATTTTCATTCATATGCATACATTCCACATTTACATTTTCATTTGCATGTGAATCCATTATAAGCATACATAAAATCATACATTGCATTACATTTATCTATCACCTATCATTGCATTTCACATTGCATATTCATACACCATCATAAAATAAAACATGTTCATTTTATACATATCCATACATCTAAATCATTTAAGCATATAGGAAACATCTCATAAACATTAACATTAAAGAAATATATCAACAAGTACAATGATGTCAAAAAGTGATCTCATATATATATCTCAGAAGGATCAATGTCATGTACATAAAAATGGTGCTACTCGAGCACAGTATCAAAAATGGGCTGCAATATGGATATAAAAAATGAGCTAACTCTGCCCATCACCACCTAGAGGAGGTGGTGGAGGTGGTCCCTATGTTGGTGCCTGCGGGGATGGCATCGGTCTTTGCGGGGGAGGTATCAGTTGTTGTGACAGTGCCTGTGGAGGTGCCTATGGTGCTCTGGCGTACTCAGAAAATGGCAGCACCTGCTATGACAAATCTAGAACAACTTTGACATAGGTTGCATAGTAATAGGCTACTTGAGCAGACTCATATTTGGCCTCTAGTTGTGCCCTCGCCAGCTCCTCTCTGAGCTCTCTGATCTCCCAATCTCTCTTGGTCACCCGCGTCTCCTGGATGATGACCCATGTATGGAAGTCATCTCTCTCTCACTGCACCTGTCGAACTCTCTCTTGGCTCTTCCTAAGAGGCTCCTGTATCTATGCAATCTAAGGTGGCCCCTATGTGGCCTAATCTAACATATCAGTAGCATCACCCTATACCTCCTTATTAGGAGGTGGTTGCTGTGAAGAATCTCCTATCCTCTATCTAGTGGACCTCTGTTGGGTCCCACTACTCCCAGCACCTACATCTGATCCCATAGTCCTCAGGGGGATATCTATCTCTGCTATCCTAGGCCTCAATACTCTCTGCCTAGGCCACTGTAGTGGTACCTATTGCTAGAAAGGTACCTGATGTTGCTGCTGCTACTATCCCTATGGTTGTTATTGTGCAGGCTGCTACTATGTAGGTTGCTGCTATGCGGGCTGTCCCATCCTGATAGGATCTATAAATCTAGGAAATGGATGCTCTAAGAAATAATCTTTGTATGCAGGCATCATCCCTACATTGGTGACATCCACCATGTAATCACATTGCACTACAGGTACTCATACCTCTATAGTACACCTCCCCTGATCTAATCTGGGCTGCCAGCCCTTCTTCATCTCATCGACAAAGTGAGCATATGTGGCATACTCTTGTGAGCGATCATGTGGCCTCCCAAACTATTACATCACACATGTTAGAAAGAATCACTCAATGATGGCAATGGTATGTCCAATTAGTGGATGCGAGATGAACATATGAGATAGCTCCTGCTGAGCATCATCCCATGGCTTTGTAGCAATCTAAGGTCTCCAAACAACTACTGCCATGTCATCTAGCTGTCCCCGCTACTGCTTGGTCTTACCCAGTGCTGCTAAGTCATAGGACCAATGTATCTATAGATATAAGGCTCAAGAGGTTGTCATGAAACATGGAAAATTGGCCTGCAAATAGGGAGATGCTCCCAGGCCCAGATCTGTAAAACAAGAACTTCAGCTGCCATGGTCTTGGCACTCTGATACACTACATCGTGCATCTCATGGTACATCTGTGCAAGCATACACTCACCCCATCTAAATTTGTAGGCTGGCCTATGCAGCATCCTCTACAGCATGCAAACCTAGTCGCACTCTAATCCATGTTGGCCCCTATCTGGAACCAAGCAGCAACTCAGGAAAATGGCTAGAACAACTGCTAATCGATGAGCCCCACCATATCTGCCAATCAGGTCCTCTCATGAGATGGCTGGGCCCATCACCAAATCATCTCTAAATATGGCCCTTAATGCTAATGTACCTACCCTCATCTATATGTCATACTCAACTCAAGAACCATGGAAGGGTATCCGCAAGATCCTATAAATATCTTTGAGAGTGACCATCATCTCCCCCATTGGCAAGTGGAATGTGTTCATCTCCGAATGGAAACACTCGACCAGTGCACCTAGAAGACCGTGATTTACCCGAATGTCAAGTATATCATGCAAGAATGACAATCCTAGTCCCTCAATGTGATCACTCTCAACCTCGGTCAACCTCTGGACTAGTGTGGTGATGACAGGGTGGTGCAACTAGAAAGTGACACCTGGGAAGTCAACCTACAAAGCAAGTGACAACATTGGATCAGTATCTCAACATGATGGTTTCTCAAAGCAACAACAACAAATAAGGCTACACATCTATCCTACACACAACTTTGGAATGTTTTAATTAGCTAATTTTTATGCAAAATTGGAAGAAGACTCAAAACAATGCAGCAGTTTCCCATGTGATGAAATTGTTCCCTCGCGCGAGATAGGACCTCTTCCTATGTGAGAAATTGAAATTTCATACAGTATCAGCTTTCGCTTCACGTGAGATTGCAGAAAGACCCTGGGCAAGGAAGCCCTGGCCCATGTGAGGAAACCATTTCCTCACGTGAGGGGTAACTGAGGCCAATGCAAGGAAATTGTTTCCTCGCATGAGAGTTGAAGAACTAGCCCTAAAAACATGCTAAATCTAGCCTAAATCACCTAATAAAGTAGTTAAAACTTGAAATGCAGGATGGTTTATCGACTACTCACATGTGGGTCATACCCTGGCAATCAGTCGTGGTGTTGGGAGTACTCGAATCGATGCATATGTACTGGAACACCCTCCATTCTCTCTCAGAGCTCTCAAAATCACAAGAAGACAAAGTTAATAATGAATTGAAAATGACCCCTTCAGGCCTTATATAGCTTTTTGACCTAATTTTCAAAGTGCTCTGTTTTGCACAAAAATTGCACCCTTGGCTAAATCAATTGTTCTGAATCCATTTTCAAGATCAAAATCAAAATTTGACATCTCTAGATGGCTTGAAATTGCATTTTAAATTATGTGCTCCTTTGGGATCGGATGCTTGTGTAGTCAGCCTTATGGCATCATTTTCCTGCTAGATTCTCATCTTTTCATCATTTTCTTGGCTTCGTCATCTTTTTCATCTAAAGTCAACTCTAGTCAAATTTGGTGAACCATGGTCAAACTTTGTCGACAGGACCCTCAAATTGCTTCAAATTGCTTTTGCAACTTCTTGAATCTAGTCGGATTGCTTCTTTTCTGCAACCTCTTGTTGTCAATCATCCTTCTGATATGTCATCTTTTGATTTTGCTCCCGAGGGGGCAGGATGATTGCATCATTTGAATCTTGTTGAACCAGTCTCATATTAATCCTATCTAAATCAAAGTCCTCATCACTTGGGGCATCTCATCTCTAGGGGCATCTTTGGGCCTCATATCTGGTCATCCTGTCATCTATCTTTTAGGTATCTGAGAAATCTAACTCGGATCCTCAAGGATCAAGCTTCATTTTGGAGATGGTTCTCAGAATGTCATTAGGTATTAGGACAATCTAACCCTAAATCCTGAAAGTCAAGCTTCATTCTAGAGATGGCTCTCGAAATCTCTTTTAGACCGTTATCTGGGCAATCTAACCCAGGTCTCAGAGGGATAAAGTTTCATATTGGGGTATTCTAACCCTGATTCTAGAGAATAGTCCTAAATCTACATCTAGATCATTTGATCAATTGGCATTGGGGCAATCTAACCCCGATTCCAAACTCCTCTCAAGTTGTCATTAGACCATTTTCTTCGCAATCTAACTTAGACTTTGGAGAATCATGCCTCGTTCTAGAGGTGGTTCTGCAATTCGATCTATTTCGATGTCTTGGCATCCTAACCTTGACTTTCGAGGGTTAAGCTTCATTCTGGGGATAATCTTGAAACCTTATCTGTCACATCAAACTATTCTTTGAATCAATGCACTACCTTCACATCAATTCAAAGAGGGGCAAATGTAATACCCCAAAATTCGCACCTTATAATTTCAATCAATTTTGGTGCATTTCTTCAATCTTACATCATTAAAGTCCTATTTTACTAGGCAATTTTCTCTCTCCTACCTAACTTTATTTGACTTGATGTCAATTGCAAAAACCCTAAATTACATTAATCTCACACTATAATTAATTCCTAAGTATTCGAATTTATTAGCTAAATAATCCCTATGATGAGTTGATTTAATTCTAAAGTCCTAAGTGCTTTAAATTAAATTAAATCCACCCCATTTGGCTAATACACATAAAAAGGAATTAATATTATTTGGTTATTTTAATGGATTATCTTATTTGGATTTAATAATTTAAAATATTCGAACAGTCACCCATATGTGGCAATAATTCATTCTTTAATTAAGTAATTCCTCAATATTTGTCTCAATTGGGAATGAAGAGTCAACTATTTTGTTTCAAGAAACTCTTCATTCCTTCTCTGGGCTTGTCTATATTATGAACCTTCTCCTTCATTCAAAAAAAAGAGGCAATTGGAGAGCACATAAACTATAGCGAATTTTAGTCTTAATTATTGATATTTTCAAAGCTTTTATTGCACATTTAGATTAATTTCATTTTTAGTATAATATTGCATCCTCATATTAATTAGTTTGTTTACCATGCTCATAGCTTAATTTTCAGATTTCTTTCAAGCTCTTTTAGATCAAATCTGCATTATCATGATTCTTTCATGTTTTTAGCTTAAAATTTGCATCTTCATTTTAGATTAATTGCATCTCCATTATAGTTTAATTTGTCATTTGTTTATCTTTCAAGCTTTCAAAAATCCTCCATATTAGCTTGGTCTTTTGGCTGTTGGCTCTCGTTCTAAGAGTAATTCAAGCACCCTAGTTAATTAGGAGGAAACAGGTCAAATTGATAGACATTGTGAATTGAGTAATTCATACTCACCTTCATAATTTCGATGATCAAGCAATGACTATGTTGTGTATATGGTTGGATTAGAGGTCCATGTTCAACTATAGACAACTACAAGGTAATGTAAGCTACAAGCTAATTAGGACAAAAGACCACCTACATGTTTCAAATGCAACAACTTAGGACACAGCAAATTTTTGTAGGTATAATGGAATGAACAATTAAAGAGGACCACCACCTATGGTTATAAAGAAGAATATTGGTGCCAGTGGTAAAAGTATTAATGAGTACATAGATGAGTTTAAGAATCATTTCAAGAAACTAGCAGATGAAGATGATGGGAAGCTATGGAAGGTAAAATATTTCAATAAAGCATTGGTTTAGGGAGAGACGGTAGATGCTTACATGTCTTCACATGATGTTGACTCTACTACATTGACCTAGAAGGCCGCATGGCCTTAGTGGACCATTGGATGTAGACAAACAAATATATCCAGCCCCTAATTATGTGGAATGATATCATGTGAACTTGAATATGGTGTATACAAATAGTATGGATTTTATATTTGTGATCATAGTACTTGCAGATTCATATCCTATGATCGCGAAGACTTATGTCTGACTAGACAATGTGCGAAGTTGAGCTACCTATGATTAATGAGTTCACTCACCTTGCGATGGATAAAACACCTTGAAACATATCATTTTTGCAGTGTTTGAATAGCACTGACCAAGGAGAGCTAAGTTAAGAAGCACTTCAACCATCCAACAACCACATTGCATGATCGATTTAAGAAGAAGTATCAAAATTCAACATATTAAAGGTATTTAGATTATTTACTTTACCAGAAGCTATGGATGCACCTGTCATATTTAAAATTGTTGATAGACCAAGGTATAAGTTTAAGAGGCACTCATTTAAGTCTTGTGAGGATGATCCAAAAGGATCATTTTTGCAAACCCCATACAGCATGTTACACATTGAAGATATTAGGGCTTACATTCACTATAAGTATGATACCATAGGAGATACTAAGATCTATAGAGAAATAGATGAAATGATAGATTCAGATGGAAAAATGAAAGAAGGATTCAAACATCTAGAAGACCAATCTATCATTAAGTTAACCCTCCTAAATGATTTCTATGAGACTAAATGGTTCAAGATCATTCTAAGCAGAATCTATGATCAGTTCATTTGGATAGGAGAGAAACTTGTAAAGATATGCAGCCAACTGGTTCATGAGATAACTGGATTAGATAATATTGGAGCCCTCCCAGTACCAGAGAAAAAACATTAGAAAATAGGTTGAGACCTTAACACACTCTAAATGGGATAAGAGAGAGATGTGTGAATGACATCTTTCAGCAAGATGTGAGATTGGTAACAATGCTACTAGGATACAAGTTATTCTCCAGCAGTAGACCTAATTCTATGTCAACAGGGGTAATTATGACGGCCTATAGAATGGTGAAGGAAAAAACTAGATATAACTTATGTGAAATCCTAGCACAATAGTTCTTGGAGAATGTAAGGATTATCAAGAAGGAAAAGTCAAAATCTTTCAGGTTTGGTTCACTCCTGATACACATGTACATTCACATTGTACACAAATTTCCTAGAATGCACCCTAGAGCATGGAAAGATAATATACCTACTGGAATATAGATATCAGAGAGCTTTAGGAGAAAGAATAAAGATTAGGTAGATGGAGAATTATTTGCAATGATTAAGATCCTTCAAAGGAAAATGAAGGAGAGATACAAGATACCCGAGGAGCTAGTTGAGAAATATAAAGACACAATTTGATTCATCATTAAAATCGACTATGTGTGATTTGAAGAAGTAGAACCAAGAAAGAAATGGTTCTACCTTATGGGGTATGAGGTTAGTTCCAAAGTTCTTATAATGCAAATTGAACATGTACTAGCAACTAAGATAGACACATCTAAAGAGAGATGGAGAACATACTTGGAAAAGTCATAAAAAGTTAGAGAAGAACAGGATAAAGGGACAAGAAAGAGGAAGATTGAGAAAATAGTTGATGACATTATTGTGAAGGCAAGAATTACTAAGGAAAAACTAAAAGAATTAAGGACAAAGATGACAGAAGGATCCTCTAGCTTGGAAATTGAGGCACCTCCTCCTTCTGAAGCAGAAAAGACAGTAAGTCCTACTCCCGATATAATTTATTTATCAATCACACATGAGAAGATAGAACAAGTAAATGTACCTATGAGAATACCTAGGAGATCTACAAGATCTAACAAACCAAGCAGTCCAAAGAAACAAAAAGTAGAAGTAGAAACAAAGAAGAAAGAGGACAAAGTGACTGAGAAGAAAGAGGAAAAATAAGAACAGAAGAAGCCACAAGAGCTCTGGAAGCTGGATATTAAGATGTTATAGAAGAGGATAATAAGAGATGGAAACTTGAAGACACTAAATAGATACTATGAAAGGTATGATTCTGACAATCAAGCAGTGATTAAAGATATATTAATTGAGCATTTTATAGTTTACAAGAAAAACTTATTAGAAATTGAGGCCAGCACTCCTAAAGACTTGTATAGAAAGTTGGAAATAAGGAAACAATTAGCACATTCAGAGTATGAGACCATAAGAAATAAGGCTATTGAGGATATGTTGCCTATAGTATCTATACAAGTAAGGGAGAGAATCATTAAAGATTTGAAACCTCTACTAAGAACAAAGGCCACACTTATGAAGATAATGGCAAGGAAATATGATGAGGTTATAGAAGATAGATAAAAGGCATTGGACCAAATTCTTATGTGCAACATACTTGAGAAGACCTCACCTCCCAAGGTTACCAAGCCTACACCTTTAGGAATGGGAGAAAGCTCTAAGACAACTAGAGAGAGTGAGAAAGCAAGTGAAGTTGACAAGTAACCAGACTTCTTCATTTCTAGTGTGCCTATATCACTAGATACTTCACTTGATGTAAATGATCCATTTCAAGAAAATATGGACAGTGCAATGAAAAAAGAAGAGGAAGGATAGAAAAAGGAAGAACATACAAAGGAAAAGCATGAAGAAGAGATAGGAGTGGAAAAAGAAAAAGAAGAAAGAATTGAGCTTAAAAAAGAATTGGATACCTCCTCCACCCTATTGTTGGCAAGTATGGCCAAACTAATAAGCACTTATGTGGAAAGTATGGATGAGGATGAAATCATGAGGTTATCTATCATGGCATTTGCTAAGGAAAAGGAAAGGTCAAAAAAAGGGGGATAACAAGGTATAGGTGATTTCTAGGGCACTAGAGACCATGAATAAAATACTCCCTACACCTCTCACATTTCAAGGAAAGGATGATGCAGATAACTTGAACTTGGCATTGGACAACTTTGACAGTCACTTTGAGTCACTGTTGAAGATCACAGAGGATAAGGCTGAGAAGAGATACTTAGAAAATAAGTTGAAGGAAGTTTGCCAGTCCATCTCATGCAACTTGGGCATTTTGAAAACAACTACAATCAAAGATAAAAGTTGTGTGGCAAAAGGAAGAAAAATCTATAGTTATTGCATCAATCCCAACAGACACAAAAAATATTGAAAATATCATAGCCAAGGATAGGGCTACATTAGACAACATAATGGATAGTTATGAAACCTCTTCACAAATTGTGTTGGAAATGGACAAGCAGACATCCAAAAATTTAGATAAGATAAGTACTTTGAATACAGAGAAAGGGAGAGTAGTGGAACGATTTGGTTTGCTCAAGAGTCGCATCGCTCCTAAGATATCAATTCTTGAAGCTCATCTCACAGAGATGGAAAAGATAGAGGGATCTATGACAAAATTTGTACCCATTGACCTGAAGACAACAAAGACTACATGTTATGCACTGAATGTACTGATCCATGTCAGTGAACTTCTGATCAAGTCATTGGATGATGAAGTGAAGACCTTGAAAGACTCCTTCCAAGACATTTTGAATCTAGTGAGTAAGCAGTAAGTATTATATGCTTAAGATTTTGAAGTTTTGTAAGTACCTTTTCTATTGATGTCAAAGGGAGAGGAAGAGAAGAGAAAAATGAGAAGAGGAAAAAGAGAAAGAAAATAAAAATATAAAAACAAAAAGGATATGTATATACAAGGAAGATAGTGTTTTCACACTTAGTCATTTTTTGCTAAGTGTTTCCATCAATGCCAAAGGGAGATATTGTTGGCAAGTGATGTTTTGAGAGAACTATGGATCACACAAGGGGTATCACTTATGGAAACACTTATGTTGCAGTGATCACATGAAGTGAGAATAAGTATGGGAGACACAGTCATGAAAATGACTAAGTACAGAATCAAAATTACAGTATTCTGCAGTACAGTTTTGGTCAGCGAAGATAATATATGATGTATTATGGCTTGTAAACTTAGAGTAAGACATGTTTGGATATGTAGGACCTTCAGTTAAGGTCGCACATGTTTTGATGTTGATATTAGTAAGATATAGTCATATGAAGGTATGCGAAGATAGTGAAAAAGTGTAACAGGGTATATGAACAGTCACGATAATTGAGCAAAGGTTAGACGGAAGGGTACGTACTAAGTCAGATGAAAGTTGTATATTGCCGACATAGTGGTAATATAAGATGGTCAATTTGAAACCACTTTCACTAGATTTGAGACCACTTTTACTAGATTTAGAAATGGTCAAATTTTTAGCTACGAACACTGTACTGACTTCCTTGCTTTGACCAAACTTTGACCATCAATATCTGGAGAAGAGAGGCTCTATTTTTCAAGATTAAAGGTGTTTTTTGGTTCATCTCGATCAGATCTTCGATTTGAGACCACTTTCACCAGATTTGGAAATGGTCAAATTTTTAGCTACAAACACTATACTGACTTCTTTGCTTTGGCCAAACTTTGACCATCTGTATCTTGAGAAGAGAGGCTTTGTTTTTCAAGATTTAAGGTGTTTTTTGTTCATCTTGACAAGATCTTCGATTTGAGACCACTTTCACCAAATTTGGTAATGGTCAAATTTTTAGCTACGAATACTTTACTAACTTCCTTTCTTTGACCAAACTTTGACCATCCGTATGTTGAGAAGACAGGCTTCATTTTTCAAGATTCACGATGTTTTTTGGTTCATCTCAATGAGATCTTTGATTTGAGAGCACTTTTACCAAATTTGAAAATAGTCAAATTTTTAGTTACGAACATTGTACTGGCTTCCTTTCTTTCTTCAAAGTTTTGTTTTTTGTATCTTAAGAAGAGATGCTCTGTTCTTCAAGATTCAAGGTGTTTTTTGTTTTATCTCTACGAGATCTTCGATTTGAGACCACTTTCACCAGATTTGGAAATGGTAAAATTTTTAGCTACAAACACTGTACTAACTTCCTTGCTTTGACCAAACTTTGATTGTTTATATCTTGAGAAAAGAGGATTTATTTTTCAAGATTCAAGGTATTTTTTGATTCATCTCGACGAGATCTTCAATTTAAGATCACTTTCACCAGATTTGGAAATGGTCAAATTTTTAGCTACGAATACTGTACTGACTTCCTTGCTTTGAAAAAACTTTGACCATCTGTATCTTGAGAAGAGAGGCTCCATATTTAAAGATTCAAGGTGTTTTTTGGTTCATCTTGATGAGATCTTTGATTTGAGACCACTTTCACCATATTTGGAAATGGTCAAATTTTTAGCTACGAACAATGTACTGACTTTTTTCCTTTGACCAAACTTTGATCGTTTATATCTTGAGAAGAGAGGCTCTATTTTTCAAAATTCAAGGTATTTTTTGGTTCATCTCGATGAGATCTTCGATTTGAGACCACTTTCACCAGATTTGGAAATGATCATATTTGTAACTAAGAACACTATATTGATTTCTTTGCTTTGACCAAACTTTGACTATTTGTATCTTGAGAAAAGAGGCTCTATTTTTCAAGATTCAAGATGTTTTTTGGTTCATCTCGACGAGATCTTTGATTTGAGACCACTTTCACCAGATTTGAAAATGATCAAATTTTTAGCTACGAACAATGTATCGACTTCTTTTCTATGACCAAACTTTGACCATCCGTATCTTGAGAAGAGAGGCTTTATTTTTCAAGATTTAAGGTGTTTTTTGTTCATCTCGATGAGATCTTCGATTTGAGACCACTTTCTCCTGATTTGGTAATGGTCAAATTTTTAGCTACGAATAGTTTACTGACTTCCTTTCTTTGACCAAATTTTGACCATCCGTATCTTGAGAAGACAGGCTCTATTTTTCAAGATTCAAGGTATTTATTGGTTCATCTCGACGAGATCTTCGATTTGAGACCACTTTCACAAGATATGGAAACAGTCAAATGTTTAGCTACGATAGTCTACTGACTTCCTTGCTTTGACCAAAATTTGACCATCTGTATCTTGAGAAGTGAGGATCTATTTTTCATGATTCAAGGTGTTTTTTAGTTCATCTTGACGAGATCTTTGATTTGAGATGAGTTTCACCAGATTTGGAAATAATCATATTTTTAGCTACAAATATTGTACTGACTTTCTTCCTTTGACCAAACTTTCACCATCATTATGTTGCGAAGAGAGGCTCTATTTTTCAAGATTAAGGGTGTTTTTTGGTTCATCTAGACGAGATCTTCAATTTGAGACCACATTCACCAAATTTGGAAACAATCAAAGTTTTAGCTACAAACACTATACTGACTTCCTTGCTTTGACCAAACTTTGATCGTCTGTATCTTGAGAAGAGAGGCCTCATTTTTCAAGATTCAATTTGTTTTTTGGTTCATCTCGATGAGATCTTTGATTTTAGACCATTTTCACCAAATTTGGAAATGATCAAATTTTTAGCTACAAACACTGTAGTGACTTCCTTGCTTTGACCAAACATTGACCATCAGTATCTTGAGAAGAGAGGCTCTATTTTTAAAGATTCAAGGTGTTTTTGGGTTTATCTCAACAAAATCTTTCATTTGAGACCAATTTCACTAGATTTAGAAATGGTCAAATTTTTAGCTAAGAACAATGTACTGACTTCTTTGCTTTGACCAAACTTTGACCATTCGTATCTTGAGAAGGGAGGGTCTATTTTTCAAGATTCAGGGTGTTTCGGGGTTTATCTCGACGAGATCTATGATTTCAAACCACTTTCAATAGATTTGAAAACGGTTAAATTTTTAGCTACGACCAATGTACTGACTTCCTTGCTTTGACCAAACTTTGATCATCTGTATCTTGAGAAGAGAGTTTTTATTTTTCAAGATTCAAGATGTTTTTGGGTTCATCTCTACGAGATCTTCAATTTGAGAACACTTTCACCAGATTTCAAAATGATCAAATTTTTAGGTACAAACACTGTACTGACTTCCTTGCTTTGACCAAACTTTGACCATCCCTAACTTGAGAAGAGGGGGTTCATTTTTCAAGATTTAAGGTGTTTTTTGGTTCATCTTGAGGAGATCTTCAATTTGAGACCACTGTCATCAGAGTTAAAAATGGTCAAATTTTTAGCTACGAACACTGTATTAACTTCCTTGCTTTGACCAAACTTTGACCATCTATATCTTGAGAGGAGAGACTTTGTTTTTCAATATTCAAAGTGTTTTTTGGTTCATCTCGATGAGATCTTTGATTTGAGACCACTTTCACCACATTTGGAAACGGTCAAATTTTTAGATACGAACACTGTATTGATTTCCTTTCTTTTACCAAACATTAACCATGTGTATCTTGAGAAGACAGGCTTTGTTTTTCAAGATTCACGGTGATTTTTAGTTCATCTCGACGAGATCTTTGATTTGAGGCCACTTTCCCCAGATTTGAAAATTGTCACATTTTTAGCTAAGAAAATTATACTAACTTCCTTCCTTTGACAAAACTTTGACCATTCGTATCTTGAGAAGAGAGTCTCTATTTTTCAAGATTCAAGGTATTCTTTGGTTCATCTTGACAAGATCTTCGTTTTGAGACCACTTTCACTAGATTTGGAAATAGTTAAATTTTTAGCTACGAACACTATACTGACTTCCCTGCTTTGACCAAACTTTGACCAAATTTGGAAATGATCAAATTTTTGGCTACGAACACTGGACTCAATTTCTTACTTTGACAAAACTTTGACCGTCCATATCTTCAGAAGAGAGGCTCCATTTTTCAAGATTCAAGGTGTTTTTTGGTTCATCTCCACTAGATCTTCGATTTGAGAACAATTTTACTAGATTTGGAAATGTTCAAACTATTAGCTATGAACAATTTATAGAATTCATTACTTTGACCAAACTTTGACCGTCTGTATCTTGAGATGAGAAGCTAAATTTTTCAAGATTCAAGGTGGTTTTAGGTTCATCTTGATGAGATCTTCGATTTGAGACCACTTTTAGTAGATTTGGAAATAGTCAAATTTTTAGCTACAAATACTGTATTGACTTCCTTGCTTTGACCAAACTTTGACTATCTGTATCTTGAGAAGACAGGCTCTATTTTTCAAGATTCAAGCTTTTTTTTTGTTTATCTCGACGAGATCTTCGATTTGAGACCACTTTCACTAGATTTGGAAATAGTCAAATTTTTAGCTACGAACTTTGTACTATCTTCCTTACTTTGACCAAACTTTGACTATCAATATCTTGAGAAGAAAGGTACCATTTTTTAATATTGAATGTGTTTTTCAGTTCATCTCAACAAGATCTTCTATTTGCAACCACTTTCACTAAATTTGGAAACTACCAAATTTTTAGCCACGAACAGTGTACTTACTTCCTTGCTTTGACCAAACTTTGACAGTCCGTATCTTGAGAAGAGGCTCTATTTTTCAAAATTTAATGTGTTTTTTGGTTTATCTCAACGAGATCTTTGATTTGAGACCACTTTCACCAGATTTGGAAACGATCAAATTTTTAGCTATGAACACTGTACTGACTTCCTTGCTTTGACCAAACTTTGACCGTCTATATCTAGAACAAGGAGGAACTATTTTTTAAGATTCAAGGTGTTTTTTAGTTCATCGCGACAAGATCTTTGATTTGAGACCACTTTCACTAGATTTGTAAACGGTCAAATTTTTAGCTACAAACACTGTACTAACTTCCTTGCTTTCACTAGACTTTGACCATCTATATATTTAGAAGAGAGTCTCCCTTTTTCAAGATTCGAGGTATTTTTTTGTTTATCTCGACGAGATCGAGATCTTTGATTTGAGACCACTTTTACCAGATTTGGAAATGGTCAAATATTTAGCTATGAACACTATATTGACTTCCTTGCTTTGACCAGATTTTGGCAGTCCATATCTTATGAAGAGAGGCTCCATTTTTCAAGATTCAAGGTGTTTTTTGGTTCATCTCGAGGAGATCTTCGATTTGAGACCACTTTCACAAGATTTGGAAATGGTCAAATATTTATATACGAACACTAAACTGACTTCCTTTCTTTGACCAAACTTTGACCATTCGTATCTATAGAATAGTGTACTGACTTCCTACGAATAGTGTACTGACTTCCTTGCTTTGACCAAACTTTTACCATCCGTATCTTGAGAACATAGGCTCCATTTTTCAACATTCAAGGTATTTTTTAGTTCATCTCGATGAGATATTTGATTTGAGACCACTTTCACTAGATTTGTAAACGGTCAAATTTATAGCTACGAACACTATACTGACTTCCCTGCTTTGAGCAAACTTTGACCGTCCATATCTTGAAAAGAGGCTCCATTTTTCAATATTTAATGTGTTTTTTGGTTCATCATACTAAGTTTTTTGATTTGAGACCACTTTCACCAGATTTGTAAACGGTCAAATTTTTAGCTAGGAACATTGTACTAACTTCCTTGCTTTGACCAAATTTAGACCGTTTGTATCTTGAGAAGAGAGGCTTTATTTTTCAAGATTCAAGGTATTTTTTAGTTCATCTTGATGACATCTTCTATTTGAGACCACTTTCACTAGATTTGAAAATGGTCAAATTTTTAGCTATGACACTATACTGATTTCTTTGCTTTGACAAAACTTTGATCGTCTATATCTTTAGAAGAGGCTCCATTTTTCAAGATTCAGGGAGTTTTTTGCTTCATCTCGATGAGATCTTTAATTTGAGACCACTTTCACCATATTTTGAAACGGTCAATTTTTTAGCTATGAACATTGTACGGATGTCCTTTCTTTAACCAAACTTTGACCATCCTTATCTAGAGAAGAGAGGCTCTATTTTTCAAGTTTCAAAGTTTTTTTGGTTCATCTCGACAAGATTTTCAATTTGAGACCACTTTCACCAGATTTGGAAATGGTGAAATTTTTAGCTACAAACACTAGACCAACTTCCTTGCTTTGACCAAACTTTAATTGTTTGTAGTGTGAGAGGACTGGCCCCTTTTTTCTTGATTCAAGGTGTTTTTTGGTTCATCTCAATGAGATCTTCGATTTGAGACCACTTTCACTAGATTTGGCAATCATCAAATTTTTACCTACAAACACTATAGTGACTTCATTGCTTTGAGAAAACTTTGACCATCTGTATCTTGAGAAGAGAGGTTCCATTTTTCAAGATTCAAGGTGCTTTTTGGTTCATCTCAACGAGATCTTTGATTTGAGAACACTTTCACCAGATTTGGAAATGGTCCAATTTTTAGCTACAAATAATATACCAATTTCCTTGCTTTGACCAAACTTTGACCGTTTGTTTCTTGAGAAGAGAGGCTTTATTTTTCAAGATTCAAGGTGTTTTTTGGTTCATCTTGATAAGATCTTCAATTTGAGACCACTTTCACAATATTTGGAAATGATCAAATTTTTAGCTACGAACAGCTTACTTAATTATTTGCTTTGACTAGACTTTGATCCTCTGTATCTTGAGAAGAGAGGCTTCATTTTTTAAGATTTAAGGTGTTTTTTAGTTCATCTCGACAAGATTTTTGATTTGAGACCACTTTCACCAAATTTGGAAACAGTCAAATTTTTAGCTATGAACACGATACTAACTTCCTTGCTTTGGCCAAACTTTGACCATTTGTATCTTGAGAAGAGACACTCCATTTTTCAAAACTCAAGGTGTTTTTTGGTTCATCCAATTGAGATCTTCGATTTGAGACAACTTTCAGCAGATTTGGAAACAGTCAAATTTTTAGCTAGGAATCATGTACTAACTTCCTTTCTTTGACCAAACTTTGACCGTCTATATCTTCAGATGGGAGGCTCCATTTTTCAATATTCAAGGTGTTTTTTTGTTCATCTCAATGAGATCTTTAATTTGAGACCACTTTCACTAGATTTGGAAATAGGAAAAATTTTAGCTATGAACATTGTACTGACTTCCTTGCTTTGACCAAACTTTGACCATCTGTATCTTGAGAAGAGAGGCCCTATTTTTCAAAATGTAAGGTATTTTTTGGTTAATCGTGATGAGATCTTCAATTTAAGACCACTTTCACCAAATTTGGAAATGGTCAAATTTTAAGTTATGAACACTACTGACTTCCTTGCTTTGACCAAACTTTGACCGCCTGTATCTTGAGAAGAGACGCTCCATTTTTCAAGATTCAATGTATTTTTTAGTTTATCTCATGTGTATTTGATAAAAATTTTAGCTACGAACATTGTATTGACTTCCTTACTTTGACCAAACTATGATCATTTGTATCTTGAGAAGAGAGGCTCTATTTTTCAACATTAAAAGTATTTTTTGGTTCATCTCAATGATATCTTTGATCTGCGACCACTTGCACCAAGTTTAAAAATAATCAAATTTTTAGCTACGAATATTGTACTAACTTCCTTACTTTGACCAAACTTTGACCATCTGTATCTTTAGAAGAGAGGCTCCATTTTTTAAGATTCAAGGTATTTTTTGGTTTATCGCAACGAAATCTTTGATTTGAGACCTTTTTCACCAAATTTGGAAACGATCAAATATTTAGTTACAAACACTATATTGACCTCCTTACTTTGACCAAACTTTGACTGTCGGTATCTTGAGAAGAGAGGCTCCCTTTTTCAAGATTCAAGGTATTTTTTGGTTCATCTCGACGAGATTTTTTATTTGAGACCACTTTCACGTTATTTGGAAATGGTTAAATTTTTAGCTACGAACACTATATTGACTTCTTTACTTTGACCAAACTTTGAAAGTTTGTATCTTGAGAAGAGAGGCTCTTTGTTTCAAGATTCAGGGTATTTTTTGGTTCATCTCGATGATATCTTCAATTAGCGACCACTTTCACCAAGTTTAGAAACAATTAAATTTTTAGCTACGAAAACTCTACTGACTTCCTTGTTTTGACAAAACTATGACTTTCTGTATCTTGAGAAGACAGGCTCCATTTTTCAAGATTCAAAGTATTTTTTGGTTCATCTAAACAAGATCTTTGATTCGAGACCACTTTCACCAGATTTAGAAATGGTCAACTTTTTAGCTACAAACACTATCTTGACTTCATTGCATTGACCAAACTTTGATCATCCGTATCTTGAGAAGAGAGGCTCCATTTTTCAAGATTCAAAGTATATTTTAGTTGATCTCGATGAAATTTTTGATTTGAGACACTTCACCAGATTTAAAAATGGTCAAATTTTTAGCTACAAACACTGTACTAACTTCATTGCTTTGATTAAACTTTGATCGTCCGTATCTTAAGAAGAGAGACTCCAATATTCAAGATTCGAAGTGTTTTTTGGATCATCTCAACCAGATCTTCGATTTGAGACCACTTTCACCAAATTTGGAAGCGGTCAAATTTTTAGTTACGAACACTGTGCTGACTTCCTTGCCTTGACCAAACTTGGATCATCTGTATGAAGAGAGGTTCATTTTTTTTAGATTCAAGATGTTTTTTTGTTGATCTAAATGAGATCTTCGATTTGAGACCACTTTCACCAGATTTGGAATCAGTCAAAGTTATAGCCAAAAACACTATACTGACTTTCTTGCTTTGACCAAAGTTTGACCATCTGTATTTTTAGAATAGAAGCTTTATTTTTCAAGATTCAAGGTGTTTTTTGTTTCATCTTGATGATATCTTTGACTTGAGACCAATTACACGAGATTTAGATATCATCAAATTTTTAGCAATGAACAATGTACTCACTTCCTTGTTTTGACCAAACTTTGACTGTCTGTATCTTGACAAGAGAGGATCTATTTTTCAAGAATCAAGGTGTTTTTTGGTTCATCTTGACAAGATCTTTGATTTGAGACCACTTTCACTAGATTTGGAAATGGTCAAATTTTTAGCTACGAACACTATATTAACTTCCTTTCTTTGACTAAACTTTTACCGTTTGTATCTTGAGAAGAGAGGCTCCATTTTTCAAGATTCAAGGTGTTTTTTTGTTCATCATGATGAGATCTTCAATTTGAGACCACTTTCACCAGATTTTGAAGTGGACAATTTTTTAGCTCTAAACACTTTACTGACTTCTTTGATTTGAGCAAATTTTGACTGTTCGTATCTTGAGAAGAGAGGCTCCATTTTTCTAGATTCAAGGTGTTTTTTGGTTCATCTCAACAAGATTTTTGATTTTAGACCACTTTCACTAGATTCAGAAATGGTCAAATGTTTCGCTATGAACACTGTACTGACTTCCATATTTCGACTAAACTTTGACCATCTGTATCTTGAGAACAGAGGGTCCATTTTTCAAGATTCAAGGTGTTTTTTGGTTCATCTCGATGAGATCTTCGATTTGAGACCACTTTCACTAGATTTAGAAATGGTCAAATTTTTAGCTACGAACATTGTACTAACTTCTTTGCTTTGACCAAACTTTGACCGTCTATATATTGAGAAGAGAGGTTCTATTTTCCAAGATTTAAGGTGTTTTTTCGTTCATCTCGATGAGATCTTCAATTTGAGACCACTTTCACCAGATTTCAAAATGGTTAAATTTTTAGCTGCAAACACTATACTCACTTCCTTTCTTTGACCAAACTTTGACCATTAGTATCTTGAGAAGAGAGGCTCCATTTTTCAAGATTCAAGGTGTTTTTTAGTTCATCTTGACAAGATCTTCAATTTGAGAGCACTTTCATCATATTTTGAAATAGTCAATTTTTTAGCTACGAACACTGTGCTTACTTCCTTACTTCTACCAAACTTTGATCGTCTGTATCTTGAGAAGAGAGGCTCTTTTTTTTAAGATTCAAGGTGGTGTTTGGTTCATTTCGATGAGATCTTCTATTTGAGACTACTTTCACTAGATTTGGAAATGGTCAAATTTTCAAGTACGAACATTATACTGACTTCCTTGCTTTGACCAAACTTTGATACTCTATATCTTGAAAAGGGAGGAACCATTTTTTAAGATTCAAGGTGTTTTTTAGTTCATCATGACAAGATCTTTGATTTGAGACAACTTTCACCAGATTTGAAAATAGTCAAATTTTTAGCTACAAACACTATACTAACTTCCTTGCTTTCACCAAACTTTGACCGTCTGTATATCTAGAAGAGAGTCTCCCCTTTTTCAATATTCGAGGTGTTTTTTGGTTTATCTCAACGAGATCTTTGATTTGAGACCTTTTTTACCAAATTTGGAAATGGTCAAATGTTTACCTATGAACACTATACTGACTTCCTTGCTTTGACCAAATTTTGGCAGTCTGTATCTTATAAAGAGAGGCTCCATTTTTTAAGATTCAAGGTATTTTTTGGTTCATCTCGAGGAGATTTTCTATTTGATACCACTTTCACCATATTTGGAAATGGTCAAATATTTATTTATGAACACTGAACTGACTTCCTTTCTTTGACCAAACTTTGACCGTTCATATGTTGAAAAGAGAGGCTCCGTTTTTCAAGATTCAAGGTGTTTTTTAGTTCATCTAGATGAGATCTTTTATTTGAGACCACTTTCACTAGATTTAACAATAATCAAAGTTTTAGCTATGAACACTTTACTGACTTCCTTTCTTTGGCCAAACTTTGACCATCCGTATCTTGAGAAGAGAGGCTTTATTTTTTAAGATTCAAGGTGTTTTTTGGTTCATCTCGATGAGATCTTCAATTTGAGAACACTTCCACCAAATTTGGAATTGGTCAAATTTTTAGCTAGGAACACTGTACTGATTTCTTTGCTTTCACCAAACATTGATCGTCTGTATCTTGAGAAGAGAGGGTCCTTTTTTCAAGATTTAAGGTGTTTTTTGGTTCATCTCGACGAGATCTTCAATTTGAAACCACTTTCAGTAGATTTGGAAACGGTCAAATTTTTACTTACGAACAGTGTACGAACTTCCTTGCTTTGACCAAACTTTGACCATCTGTATCTTGAGAATATAGGCTCCATTTTTCAACATTCAAGGTATTTTTTGGTTCATCTCGATGAGATATTTGATTTGAGACCACTTTCACCAGATTTTTAAACAGTCAAATTTTTAGCTATGAACATTGTACTGACTTCCTTTCTTTGGCCAAACTTTGATCGTCCATATCTTGAGAAGAGGCTCCATTTTTCAATATTTAATATGTTTTTTGGTTCATCGTAGCAAGATTTTTTATTTGAGACCACTTTCACCAAATTTAGAAACGGTCAAATTTTTAGCTAGGAACATTGTACTGGCTTCCTTGCTTTGACCAAATTTTGACCGTCTGTATCTTGAGAAGAGAGGCTCTATTTTTCAAGATTGAAGGTATTTTTTGTTTCATTTTGACATCTTCTATTTGAGACCAATTTCACTAGATTTGAAAATGGTTAAATTTTTAGCTATGAACACTATACCGATATCTTTGCTTTGACCAAACTTTGATCGTCCGTATCTTGAGAAGAGAGGTTCCATTTTTTAAAATTCAAAGAGTTTTTTGCTTCATCTCAATGAGATCTTTAATTTGAGACCACTTTCACCAGATTTGGAAACTATCAATTTTTTAGATATGAACATCGGATGGACTTCCTTGACTTGACCAAACTTTGACCATCCTTATCTAGAGAAGAAAGGCTCTATTTTTCAAGTTTCAAGGTGTTTTCTGGTTCATCTCGACAAGATCTTTGATTTGAGACCACTTTCACCAAATTTGGAAACGGTGAAATTTTTAGCTACGAACACTCTACCAACTTCTTTTCTTTGACAAAACTTTAATCTTTTGTATCGTGAGAGGGCGGGCTTTGGAAATGGTCAAATTTTTAGCTACAAATACTGTAGTGACTTCATTACTTTGAGAAAAACTTTGACCATCTGTATCTTGAGAAGAGAGGTTCCCTTTTTCAAGATTCAAGGTGATTTTTGGTTCATCTTGACGAGATCTTTGATTTGAGAACACTTTCACCAGATTTGGAAATGGTCAAATTTTTAGCTACAAACACTGTACCAATTTCTTTGCTTTGACCAAACTTTGATAGTTTGTAGCTTAGGAAGAGAGGCTTTGTTTTTCAAGATTCAAGGTGCTTTTTGGTTCATCTCGACGAGATCTTCAATTTGAGACCACTTTCACAATATTTGGCAACAGTTAAATTTTTAGGTAAGAACAACTTACTTAATTCCTTGCTTTGACCAGACTTTGATCTGATGTATTTTGAGAAGAGAGGCTTCATTTTTCAAGATTCAAGTTGTTTTTTAGTTCATTTCAACAAGATCTTTTATTTGAGACCATTTTCACCAGATTTGGAAATAGTTAAATTTAAAGCTATGAACACGGTACTGACTTCCTTACTTTGGAAAAACTTGGACCATTCGTATCTTGAGAAGAGATGCTCTATTTTTCAAGATTCAAGGTGTTTTTTGGTTCATCTCGTTGAGATCTTCAATTTGAGACAACTTTCAGTAGATTTGGAAACGGTCAAATTTTAAGCTAGGAATAGTGTACTGACTTCCTTGCTTTCACCAAACTTTGACCATCCGTATCTTCATATGGGAGGCTCCATTTTTCAATATTCAAGGTGTTTTTTTGTTCATCTCGATGAGATCTTTGATTTCAGACCACTTTCACTAGATTTGGAAACAGACAAATTTTTAGCTATGAACATTGTACTGACTTCCTTGCTTTGACCAAACTTTGATCGTCCGTATCCACAAAAGAGAGGCCCTATTTTTCAAAATTTAGGGTGTTTTTTGGTTAATCTCGACTAGATCTTCGATTTAAGACTACTTTCACCAGATTTGGAAATGGTCAAATTTTAAGCTATGAACACTATATGGACTTCTTTGCTTTGACCAAACTTTGACCATTCGTATCTTGAGAAAAAAAGATCCATTTTTCAAGATTCAAGGTGTTTTTTGGTTCTTCTCGATGAGATCTTTGATTGGAGACCACTTTCACCAGATTTGGAAATGGCAAAATTTTTAGTGATGAACACTGTATCAACTTCCTTGCTTTGACCAAACTTTGACTATTCATATGTTGAGAAGAGAGGCTCTATTTTTCAAGATTCAAGATTTTTTTTTGTTCTTCTCAACGAGATCTTCGAATGGAGACCACTTTCAACAAATTCAGAAATGGTCAAATTTTTAGCTACAAACACTATACTGACTTCCTTGCTTTGACCAAACTTTGACCATTTGTATCTTGAGAAGAGGGGCTCTATTTTTCAAGATCCAAGGTGTTTTTTGGTTCATCTTGATGAGATCTTCGATTTGAGACTATTTTCACCAGAAATAGAAATGGTCAACTTTTTTGCTATGAACATTGTAGTAACTTCTTTATTTTTCCAAACTTTGACCATCCATATCTTGAGAAGAGAGACTCTATTTTTTAATATTCAAAGTGTTTTTTGGTTCATCTTGACCAAATCTTCGATTCGAGACCACTTTCACCAGAATTGAAAATGGTCAAATTTTTAGCTACGAACACCATACTGACTTCCTTGCTTTGAAAAAACTTTAACCGATCGTATCTTCAAAAGAGAGGCTCCATTTTTCAAGATTCAAGGTGTTTTTTCATTTATCTTGACAAGATCTTCGATTTGAGATAACTTTCACCAGATATATGAATGGTTAATTTTTTAGCTACGAACATTATATCGACTTCCATGCTTTTACCAAACTTTGACCATCTGTATCTTGAGAAGAGATGCTATGTTTTTCAATATTCAAGATGTTTTTTGGTTCATCTCAACAAGATCTTTGATTTGAGACCACTTTCACTAGATTTGGAAATGGTAAATTTTTAGCTATGAACACCGTACTGACTTCCTTTCTTTGATCAAACTTTGACCATCTGTATCTTGAGAAGAGAGGCTCCATTTTTAAAGATTCAAACTTTTTTTTAGTTCATCTTGACGAGATCTTTGATTTGAGACCACTTTCACAAGATTTGGAAATGGCCAAATTTTTAGCTACGAACATTTTACCGACTTCCTTGCTTTGACCAAACTTTCATTGTTTGTATCTTGAGAAGAAAGGCTCTATTTTTCAAGATTCAAGGTGTTTTTTGGTTCATCTCGACGAGATCTTTGATTTTAGACCACTTTCACCAGATTTGGAAATGGTCCAAGTTGTAGCTACGAACACTGTACTAACTTCCTTTCTTTGAACAAACTTTGACCATCTGTATTTTGAGAAGAGAGGCTCTATTTTTCAAGATTCAAGGTATTTTTTGGTTTTTCTCGACGAGATCTTTGATTGCAGATACTAGATTTGAAAATGGTCAAATTTTTAGCTAGAAATACTATACTAACTTCCTTTCTTTGACAAAAAATTGACCATCCGTATCTTGAGATGAGAGGCTCTATTTTTCAAGATTCTAGGTGTTTTTTGGTTCACCTCCATGAGATCTTCTATTTGAGACCATTTTAACTAGAGATGAAAATGGTCAAATTTTTTGCTATGAACATTGTACTGACTTCCTTGTTTTGACCAAACTTTGACCATTTTCACCAAATATGGAAATGGTCAAATTTGTCACTACGAACATTGTACTAACTTCCTTGCTTTGACCAGACTTTGACCATCTATATCTTGAGAAGAGAGGCTCCATTTTTCAAGATTCAAGGTGTTTTTTGTTTCATCTCGACGAGATCTTCGATTTGAGACCACTTTCACTAGATTTGAAGATGGTTAAATTTTTATCTACAAACACTGTAATCACTTCCTTGCTTTGACCATTCGTATCTTGAGAAGAGCCTCCATTTTTCAAGATTCAAGGTGTTAAAGTTCATCTTGATGAGATCTTCGATTTGAGACTACTTTCACCAGAATTGGAAACGTTCAAATTTTAAGCTACAAACACTATAGTGACTTCCTTGGTTTGACCAAACTTTGACCATCTGTATCTTGAGATGAGAGGCTATGTTTTTAAAGATTCAAGGTGTTTTTTGGTTCATCTCGACAAGATCTTTGATTTGAGACCACTTTCACCAGATTTAGAAATGACCAAGTTTTTAGCTACGACCATTGTACTAACTTCCTTGTTGTGAACAAACTTTAACCATCCATATCTTGAGAAGAGAGCCTCTATTTTTTTAAGATTTAATATTTTTTTTGGTTCATCTCAACGAGATCTTTGATTTGAGACCACCTTCACCAAATTTGGAAATGATCAAGTGTTCAGCTACGAATAGTGTACTTACTTCTGCGCTTTGACAAAACTTTGACCATCCGTATCTTGAGAAGAGAGGCTCTATTTTTTAAGATCCATAGTTTTTTTTGGTTCATCACGATGAGATCTTTGATTTGAGACCACTTTCACCAGATTAAGAAACAATCAAATTTTTAGCTACGAACACTGTACCAACTACTTTACTTGGACAAAACTTTGACCATTCGTATCTTGAGAAGAGGCTTCATTTTTAAAGATTCAAGGTGTTTTTTGGTTCATCTCAATGAGATCTTCGATTTGAGACCACATTCACTACATTTGGAAATGGTCAAATTTTTAGATACGAACACTATACTGACTGCCTTGCTTTGACCAAACTTTGACCATCCATATCTAGAGAAGAGAGGCTCCATTTTTCAAGATTCAATGTGTTTTTTGGTTCATCCCGATGAGATCATTGATTTGAGACCACTTTCACTAGATTTTGAAATGGTCAAAGTTTTAGCTACAAACACTGTACTGACTTCCTTGCTTTGACCATCCGTATCTTGAGAAGAGAGGCTTCATTTTTCAAAATTCAAGGTGTTGTTTGGTTCATCTCGACGAGATCTTCAATTTGAGACAACTTTCACTAGATTTGAAAATGGTCAAATTTTTAGCTATCAACACTATACTGACTTCCTTTCTTTGACCACACTTTGATCGTCCATAACTTGAGAAGAGAGGCTCCATTTCTCAAGATTCAAGGTGTTTTTTAGTTCATCTAAATGAGATCTTCAATTTGAGACCACTTTCACTAGATTTGAAAATGGTCAAATTTTTAGGTACGAACATCGTACTGACTTTCTTGCTTTGACATAACTTTGACCATCCATATCTTGAGAAGAGAGGCCTCATTTTTAAATATTCAAGGTATTTTTTGATTCATCTCGACGAGATCTTTGATTTGAGAACAATTTCACCAAATTTGGAAACAGTCAAATTTTTAGCTACGAACACTGTACTGACTTCCTTGCTTTGACCAAATTTGACCATTTGTATCTTGAGAAGAGACACCATTTTTCAAGATTCAAGTTGTTTTTTGGTACACCTCGACAAGATCTTCAATTTGAAACCACTTTCACCAGATTTAGAAACTGTCAAATTTTTAGCTACAAACACTGTACTGACTTCTTTGCTTTTACAAAACTTTGACCGTCTGTATCTTGAGAAGAGAGGCTCAATATTTTACGATTCAAGGTATTTTTTTGTTCCTCTCAACGAGATCTTCATTTTGAGACCACTTTCACCAGATTTGGAAATAGTCAATTTTTTAGCTATGAACATTGTACTGAATTTCTTGCTTTCACCAAACTTTGACAATCTGTATCTTGAGAAGATAGGCTCCATTTTTCAAGACTCAAGGTGTTTTTTAGTTCATCTTCATAAGACCTTCAATTTCAGACCACTTTCACCAGATTTGAAAATAATCAAATTTTTATCTACAAAAACTATACTAACTTCCTTGCTTTGACCAAACTTTGACCATCTGTATCTTGAGAATAGAGGCTTCATTTTTCAAAATTCAAGGTATTTTTTGGTTCATCTCGACAAGATCTTTGATTTGAGACCACTTTCACCAGATTTGGAAAGCGTCAAATTTTTAGCTATAAACACTATACTGACTTCCTTGCTTTGACCAAACTTTGAACCTCTGTATTTTGAGAAGTGAGGCTCTATTTTTCAAGATTCAAGGTGTTTTTTGGTTCATCTAGACGAGATCTTCAATTTCAGAATACTTTCACCAGATTTAGAAACAGTCAAATTTTGAGCTATGAACACTATAATGACTTCCTTGCTTTGAAGAAACTTTGATAATTTGCCTCTTGAGAAGAGAGGCTCCGATTTTTAAGATTTGAGGTGTTTTTTGGTTCATCTCAATGAGATATTCGACTTGAGATCACTTTTACCAGATTTGGGTGCTATCAAATTTTTAGGTACAAATAGTGTATTGACTTTCTTTCTTTGACCAAGCTTTGACCATCGGTATCTTGAGAAGAGAGGCTCTGGTTTTCAAAATTCAAGGTGTTTTTTGGTGCTTCTCGATGAGAACTTAGATTTGAGACCACTTTCACCATATTTTGAAACGGTCAACTTTTTAGCTACGAATATTGTACTAACTTCCTTACTTTGACCATCTGTATCTTGAGAAGAGAGGCTATGTTTGTCAAGATTGAAGGTACTTTTTGGTTCATCTTGATGAGATCTTCAAGTTGAGACCATTTTCACCAAATTTGGAAACGGTCAAATTTTTAGCTACAAACACTGTACTGACTTCCTTTCTTTGACCAAACTTTGATTGTTTGTATTTCTAGAATAGAGGCTTTGTTTTTCAAGATTCAAGGTATTTTTTGGTTCATCTCGACGAGATCTTCAATTTGAGACCACTTTCACCAAATTTTGAAATGGTCAAATTTTTAGCTACGAACACTATACTGACTTCCTTGCTTTAACCAAACATTAATCATCTGTATCTTGAGAGGAGAGGCTCTATTTTTCAAGCTTCAAAGTGTTTTTCAGTTCATCTTGACGACATCTTCAAGTTTAGACCACTTTCACTATGTTTGGGAATGGTCAAATTTTTAGCTACAAATATTGCACTGACTTCCTTTCTTTGACCAAACTTTGACCATCTATAGCTTGAGAAGAGAGGCTCTATTTTTCAAGATTCAAAGTATTTTTTGGTTCATCTCAATGAGATGTTTGATTTGAGGTCACTTACACCAGATTTGGAAATGATCAAATTTTTAGCTACGAACACTGTACTGACTTCCTTACATTGATCAAACTTTGATCGTTCGTATCTTGAGAAGAGAGGCTCTATTTTTCAGGATTCAAAATTTTTTTTAGTTCATCTTAATGAGATCTTCGATTTAAGACCACTTTCACCAGATTTGGAAATGGTCAAATTTTTAGCTATGAACATTGTACTGACTTCGTTGCTTTGACCAAACTTTGATCATCTGTATCTTGAGAAGAGAGGATCCATTTTTTAAGATTCAAGGTGTTTTTTGGTTCATCTCGATGAGATCTTTGATTTGAGACCACTTTCACTTGATTTGGAAATGGTCAAAATTTTAGCTATGGACATTATAATGAATTCTTTGCTTTGACCAAAGTTTGATCATCTGTATCTTGAGAAGAGAGGATCCATTTTTCAAGATTCAAGGTTTTTTTTAGTTCATCTTGATGAGATCTTCGATTTGAGACCACTTTCACCAGATTTGGAAATGATCAAATTTTTAGCTAGGAACTCTATATTGATTTTCTTGCTTTGACTAAACTTAGACTGTTTGTATCTTGTGAATAGAGGATCTATTTTTAAAGACTCAAGGTGTTTTTTGGTTCATATCGATGAGATCTTTGTTTTGAGACTATTGGAGTTGATGAGTAAACAACCCACAGCTCCCAAGAAAACCTGCATGAAAACACCTGTCATAGAAAGAGAGAGGGGAATCAAGAATCTATGGAGGACTGAATGCTTTGATCCATGAGAGAGGAGAAATCATTCTTGATGTGCAAGAACAAAAGTTACAATTCAATAATGAATAATATATTACAATCTGTTATGAAAACAAATGAGATCAATCTTTATAAAAGGAGATCTGAAAACCTAAAAAGGTAAAACCTAGGCATAATAATAATCAATAAAGTAATTAATTATTATATGCCTAAAGTTTAGCTTAAGTAGAAAGAGATAATAAGTGACTTAATAATTAAATAAAAAATTATTTAATTAATAAGCAAACACTTTATTACTCTCTAACACCCCCCCTTAAGATAAACTTTGGGAGAAGCTAAAAACCTAGAGAGAACTACTGAAATCAAATAGGTCCCAGCAACAAAAGGCCTGATCAGGTACCCAAGTACAAAAAAGAGTGTCTATAAAGTGAAGAAATAGAGAAAACCACATGGGAAAAATTCTACTCCAAAAAGAGACCAAGACTAGTCTGAAGGACTGAACAAGCCTCCAAAACTAGGAATGTTCCAAAAAATATGAACAAGGATGAACATGTACAACATCACTGAAGAAAGAATCCACAAACTCTATCATGAAGTAACTGACGATCTGAAGATCCTCCATTGAAATATGACTAGGTAGAGAAGACTGTAATCTTCATGAGTTCTCTCAAATGACACTACTTGAATCAGGAGATAAACAACTAAAGTTGAAGATACAGAATATTGTAATCTACACGAGTGCCCTCAAATGAAACTACTCGAATCAGGAGGCAAACAAAGGCAAACACTTGAATACAAAAATATAGATGACATAAAAATACCAAAAGTCTAAAGAGTTGATCAATCAAAGCTAGAAGAGTGCATCCAAAAATAGGAAAGAAAGAGTGTCCATATGGTAAATGATCCATCTCACCAGAATGCATACGTACCCAGCCACTGCATCCACCTAGTACATAGAATCAAATACTGAATACATAGCTCACACTATCAAACCAAGGAAGTGGTACTACCGATAGTAGAAACCCCCCCATAATGCTGACAAGGGTATAATGATAGGTACACTAAAAAAATCATCCAATATGAACTGCAGAGAGAGTACAAACACATATAGAGATAACTGAGGCTAATGTCATTAGAGGAATGCTCACATGAAAAAATTAGATGGAAAACAAAAACAAACATCAAACCCCCCTAGCACTTTATAATGGAGTACAAGTACATATAGCATGAACGTGTGCAAAATCTCATACATGCAATAAAATGGCACTTTATCTCAGTGTGTGTACATAAAAGAATGCTACAAAAGTGAAGTACACACTACTCAAAGAAGATCAAAGGCTTCTGAAAAAAAAAAGAACATCCTAAGACAAGCCATCCCTCAAAGGAAAAGATCCCAAGACCTGAAACATCCAAAATATCCACCAGATTGCAAAAATGCAAGAATCTGAAGAAAATTTACCTATAGTAGAATCTGGAAAAATGACTCATAGCACTGGAAACCTTACAAAGAAAGCTTTCCAATGATATATTGCTTTCCCAAAATAGAGTCCAAATGCGCAAGATAGAGCTCCTAGAGTGCAAATATGAACATCTAGCTTTGACAATTGAAAACACCATCCAAAAAGAAATATCAAAAATTTAAACTTCAAGATCTGGATAGAGCTCGGAAACATATTTTTGACAATATCTTATTTTCCCAATTTCGACATCGTATGCTCAAGTTATGAGAAAAAAAGTACCAAGTGCTTTGGAAGGCCCAAAATGGTGTCCAGATGTGTCGACATCAACATTTCATGGGGCTAAAATTGATGGCCAAATGGACTTCGCTACATAACAGGCCCCTGGGGCTAAAAGATTGGACCCCTGGTTGTCATATGACTAGGGGCTGAGAATGCATCCACTTAGCTTAAATTTGACAGCCAAATGACCGTCGCTGCCCAAAAAAACATTTTATGGATCTAGGGGTTCTTGGATACTATGAACACAACCATGAGGTCCTTTTGAAGCCAAGATGACCATAAAAAAAGATCCCCCTAGATCTGATAAAAAACTATCTAAAAATGTAGATTTGACAAACACGGTCGAATCTCTCAGAAAGAGGACATGGACAAACATATTTAAACTTCGGATACCATATTGGAGTTGATAATTAAACAAGCCACAGCTCCCAAGAACACCTGCATGCAAACACCTGTCATAGAAAGAGAGAGAAGAAGCAAGAAGCTATGGAGGCCTGAATGTATTGATCCACGAGAGAGGAGAAATCATTCTTGATGTAAAAAAATAAAAGTTACAATTCAATAATGAATAATCTGTTACAATCTATTGTGAAAACAAAGGAGACCAATCCTTATAAAAGAAGATCTGAAAACCTAAAAACGTAAAACCTAGGTTGCACAATAATAATTAATAAATCAATTAATTCTTATATACCTAAATTTTAGCTTAAGTATAAAAACATAATAAGTGACTTAATAATTAAATCAAACATGATTTAATTAATAAGAAAACATTTTATTACTCTAACAGAGACCACTTTCACTAGTTTTGAAAATAGTCAAATTTTTAGCTACAAACATCGTACTGACTTCCTTGCTTTAACAAAACTTTCACCACCTATATCTTGAGAAGAGAGGCCTCATTTTTCAAAATTCAAGGTGTTTTTTGGTTCATCTCAATGAGATCTTTGATTTGAGACCACTTTCAACAGATTTGGAAACGGTCAAATTTTTAGCTACAAACACTGTACTAACTTCCTTGCTTTGACCAAACTTTAACCATCTGTATATTGAGAAGAGAGGTTCCATTTTTCAAGATTCAAGTTATTTTTTGGTTCATCTCGGTGAGATCTTTGATTTGACACCACTTTCACCAAATTTAAAAACAGTCAAATTTTTAGCTACAAACAGTGTACTGACTTCCTTGCTTTGACAAAACTTTAATCGTCCATATCTTGAGAAGAAAGGCTCAATATTTCAACATTCAAGGTTTTTTTTGGTTCATCTCAATGAGATCTTCATTTTAACACCACTTTCACTAAATTTGGAAACAGCCAAATTTTTAGCTACGAACACTCTACTCACTTCCTTGCTTTGACCAAATTTTGATTGTTCATATCTTGAGAAGAGAGGCTCCATTTTTCAAGATTCAAGTTATTTTTTAGTTCATCTCGACGAGATCTTTGATTTGAGACCACTTTCACTAAATTTGGAAAAGGTCAAATTTTTAGCTATGAACACTGTACTTACTTCTTTGCTTTGACCAAATATTGACCCTCCATATCTTGAGAAGAGAGGCTCCATTTTTTAAAATTCAAAGTGTTTTATGGTTCATCTACATGAGATATTTGATTTGATACCAATTTCACCAGATTTGGAAATGGTTAAATTTTTAGCTACGAACACTATACTGACTTCCATACTTTGACCAAACTTTGATCGTCTGTATCTTGAGAAGAGGCTCCATTTTTCAAAATTCAAGATGTTTTTTGGTTTATCTCGATGAGATCTTCGATTTGAGACCACTTTTACCAGATTTGGGAACAGTCAAAATTTTAGCTACGAACACTGTACTGACTTCTTTGCTTTGACCAAACTTTAACCATCAATATCTAGAGAAGAGGAGCTCCTCTTTTCAAAATTCAAGCTTTTTTTGGTTCATTTCAACAAGAACTTTGATTTGAGACCACTTTCACCATATTTGGAAATGGCCAAAGTTTTAACTACGAACACTGTACAGACTTCCTTGCTTTGACCAAACTTTGAACGTCTGTATTTTGAGAAGAGAAGCTCTATTTTTCAACATTCAAGGTGTTTTTTGGTTCATTTCGACGAGATCTTAAACTTGAGACCATTTTCACCAGATTTGGAAATGGTCAAATTGTTTACTATGAACACTATACTGCCTTCTTTGCTTTTACCAAACTTTGACTATCTGTATCTTGAGAAGAGAAGCTCTATTTTTCAAAATTCAAAGTGTTTTTTTGTTCATCTCGACGAGATCTTCAAATTGAGACCAATTTCACTAGATTTGGAAACAGTCAAATTTTTAGCTACAAACACTGTACTAACTTCCTTACTTTGACCAAACTTTAATCGTCTGTATCTTGAGAAGAAAGGCTTCTTTTCAAAATTCAAGGTGTTTTTTGGTTCATTTCGACAAGATCTTTGATTTGACACCACTTTCACCAGATTTGGAAACCGTCAAATTTTTAGCTACGAACACTGTACTGACTTCTTTGCTTTGACTAAACTTTGACCATCCATATCTTGAGAAGAGATGATCTATTTTTCAAGATTTAGGGTATTTTTTGGTTCATCTCGACGAGTTCTTCGATTTCAGACCACTTTCACTAGATTTGAAAATAGTCAAATTTTTAGCTATGAGCACTACACTGACTTCCTTGCTTTGACCAAACTTTTACCGTCTGTATCTTTAGAAGAGAGGCTCTATTTTTAAAGATTCAAAGTGTTTTTTCACTCATCTTGACGTGATCTTCAATTTGAGACCACTTTCACCGTGATTTAGAAACAGTCAAATTTTTAGCTACGAACATTGTACTGACTTCCTTGTTTTGACCAAACTTTGACCATTTGTATCTTGAGAAGAGAGGCTCTATTTTTCAAGAATCAAAGTGTTTTTTGGTTCATCTCGACGAGATCTTCAATTTGAGGCCACTTTCACCAAATTTGGAAATGATCAAATTTTTAGCTACAAACACTGTACTAACTTTCTTTCTTTGACCAAACGTTTACCATTTGTATCTTGAGAAGAGAGGCTCTTTTTTTCAAGATTCAAGGTATTTTTTGGTTCATCTCGACGTGATCTTTGATTTGAGACAACTTTCACTAGATTTGAAAATAGTCAAATTTTTACCTACAAACACTGTACTAACTTCCTTGCTTTGACCAAAGTTTGACCAACTGTATCTTGAGAAGAGAGGCACTATTCTTCAAGATTCAATGTGATTTTTGGTTCATCTCGATGAGATCTTCGATTTAAGACCACTTTCACCAGATTTTGAAATGGTCAAATTTTTAGCTATGAACACTGTACTGACTTCCTTGCTTTGACCAAACTTTGACCATCCGTATCTTGAGAAGAGAGGTTTCATTTTCAAGATTCAAGGTATTTTTTAATTAATCTTTATGAGATCTTCAATTTGAGACCGCTTTCACCAGATTTAGAACAGCAAACTTTAACCTTCTGTATCTTGAGAAAAGATGCTCTATTTTTCAAGCTTCAAGGTGTTTTTTAGTTCACCTCAACAAGATCTTTGATTTGAGACCACTTTCACCAGATTTAGAAATGGTTAAATTTTTAGCTACGAACACTATATTAACTTGCTTGCTTTAACCAAACTTTATCCGTCTGTATCTTAAGAAGAGAGCCTCTATTTTTCAAGATTCAAGGTGTTTTTTGGCTCATCTCGATGAGATCTTCAAATTGAGACCACTTTCAAAATATTTGGAAACGGTCAAATTTTTAGCTAAGAACACTGTACTGACTTCCTTGCTTTGACCAAACTTTAACCACTGTATCTTGAGAAGAGAGGCTTCTTTTACAAGATTCAAGGTGCTTTTTGGTTCATCTCGACGACATCTTTGATTTGAGTCCACTTTCACCAGATTTGGAAATAGTCAAATTTTTAGCTACGAACATTGTACTAACTTCCATGCTTTGACCAAAATTTGACCATCTGTATCTTGAGAAGAGAGGCTTTGTTTTTCAAGATTCAAGGTATTTTTAGTTCATCTCGACGAGTTCTTCGATTTGAGATAACTTCACTAGATTTGAAAATAGTCAAATTTTTAGCTAAGTACACTGTATTGACTTCCTTTCTTTGACCAAACTTTGACCGTTCGTATCTTGAGAAAAGAGACTTGATTTTTTAAAATTCAAGGTGTTTTTTGGTTTATCTCGACAAGATCTTTGATTTGAGACCACTTTCACCATGATTTGGAAACAGTCAAGTTTTTAGCTACGAAAACTGTACTGACATCCTTTTTTTCACCAAAATTTGACCGTCTGTATCTTGAGAAGAGAGGCTCTATTTTTCAAGATTAAAGGTTTTTTTGGTTCATCTCAATAAGATCTTCAATTTGAGACCACTTTCACCAGATTTGCAAACGCTCAATTTTTTAGCTACGAACACTATACTGACTCTCTTGCTTTTACCAACCTTTTCACGTCCGTATCTTGAGAAGAGGGTCTCTAGTTTTTAAGATTCAAGGTTCTTTTTGGTTCATCTTGATGATATCTTCAAATTGAGACCACTTTCACCATATTTGGAAATGGTCAAATTTTAAGCTATGAACATTGTACACTCTTCCTTACTTTGACCAAACTTTGACCCTCCCTCTCTTGAGAAGAGGCTCGATTTTTCAACATTCAAGGTGTTTTTTGGTTCATCTCGATGAGATCTTCGATTTGATAATACTTTCACCAGATTCAGAAATGGTCATATTTTTAGCTACAAACACGGTACTAACTTCCTTGCTTTGACCAATCTTTGACCATCTGTATCTTGAGAAGAGAGGCTCTATTTTTCATAATTCAAGGTGTTTTTTAGTTCATCTCAACGAGATCTTTGATTTGAGACCACTTTCACCAGATTTGGAAACGTTAAATTTTTAGCTATGAACATTGTATTGATTTCTTTGCTTTTACTAAACTTTGACAGTCCATAGCTTGAGAAGAGAGGCTCCATTTTTCAAGATTCAAGGTGTTTTTTGGTTCATCTCGTTGAGATGTTTGATTTGAGACCACTATCATGAGATTTAGAAATGGTCAAATTTTAAGCTACAAATAATGTAATGACTTCCTTACTTTGACTGAACTTTGACCCTCTGTATCTTGAGAAAGGAGGCTTTTTTTTTCAAGATACAAAGTGTTTTTTGGTTCATTTTGACGAGATCTTTGATTTGAGACCACTTTCACCATATTGGAAATGGGCCAATTTTTAGCTACGAGCACTACACTGACTTCCTTGCTTTGACCAAACTTTGGCCTTTCGTATCTTGAAAAGAGAGGCTCCTTTTTTCAAGATTCAAGGAATTTTTCAATTCATCTCCATGAGATATTCAATTTAAGACCGCTTTCATGAAATTTGGAAATGGTCAAATTTTTAGCTATGAACATTGTACTGACTTCTTTACTTTGACCAAACTTTGACCATCCATATCTTGAGAAGAGAGGCTCCATTTTTAAAGATTCAAGGTTTTTTTTATTCATCTCGTTGAGATCTTCAATTTCAGACCACTTTCACCAAATTTGGAAATGATCAAATTTTTAGCTATGAACACTATAATGACTTCCTTTCTTTGACCAAACTTTGACCATCTGTATCTTGAGAAGAGAGGCTCTATTTTTCAAGATTCAACGTGTTTTTTGGTTCATCTCGATGAGATCTTCGATTTGAAACCACTTTCACCATTTTTGGAAATTATCAAATTTTTAGCTACGAACAATGTACTGACTTCCTTGCTTTGACCAAACTTAGACATCCGTATCTTGAGAAGAGAGGCTCTATTTTTCAAGATTCAAGTTGATTTTTAGTTCATCTCGACGAGATCTACGATTTGAGACCACTTTCATAAGATTTGGAAATGGTTAAATTTTTAGCTACAAACACTATACTGCCTTCCTTTCTTTGACCAAACTTTAATCGTTCGTATCTTGAGAAGAGAGGCTCTGTATTTTAAAATTCAAGGTGTTTATTGGTTCATCTCGAGGAGATCTTTGATTTGTCACCACTTTCACCAGGTTTGGAAATAATCAAATTTTTAGCTACAAACTTTGTACTAACTTCCTTGCTTTGACCAAACTTTGACCATCTGTATTTAGAGAAAAGAGAACCCATTTTTAAAGATTCAAGGTATTTTCTAGTTCATCTCGATGAGGTCTTCAATTTGAGACCACTTTCACCAGATTTGGAAATGGTCAAATTTTTAGCTATGAATACTGTACTAACTTCCTTAACTTGACCAAATTTTAATCATCCCTATCTTGAGAAGAAAGTCTCCGTTAATCAAGATTAAACGTGCTTTTTGGTTCATCTCGACAAGATCTTCAATTTGAGACCACTTACACCAGATTTGGAAACAATCAAATTTTTAGCTACGAACACTATACTAACTTTCTTGCTTTGACAAAACTTTGACTATCCATATCTTGAGAAGAGAGGCTCCATTTTTTAAAATTCAATATGTTTTTTGGTTCATCTCAACAAGATCTTCAATTTGAGACCACTTTCACTACATCTAGAAATGGTCAAATTTTTAGCTACGAACACTGTACTGAATTCTTTGCTTTGACCAAACTTTGACCATTTATATCTTGAGAAGAGAGGCTCCATTTTTTAAAATTCAAGGTGTTTTTTAGTTCATCTTGATGAGATCTTTGATTTGAGACCACTTTCACCTAGAGAAAACTTTAGTGGTGATTATTCACCATTTGGCGAATGTCACCCGTCAGCATCCCGTGATTTGGTGAATAAATTGCCCATATGGGACTGACCCCATCGCCCCGCATTTATGAAGATTGGGTGCCCGAGTCCATCGCCAAACGCTATATTAAAATTTGTCTATTTCTTGCACATTTTTGCCAATGACATATACGTCTTGGGCATGATATATTTTAAAAATCCACCTATAATTTCAACGCGGCCCCAAATGGATGGCCTATATTCGCTCATAGTTATATATAAATATTTTTTAGGCGGCCCCAACTTCTCCAGTTATTTTACTGACGCGTGTCTCAAACCGATGGGTTTTTGCCACCTTTATTAATCATACCAAGGTACTGGCGACCCTTAATCACCTAGGAAATAACATAAGACGTGTTATCATTACGCGGGCTTCGCCAAATATTTGGACACTGACCTAATACCTCCCGCCCAATTCACCAAAAGAGATTAGTATAAATACATTCATACATCAGTGTTATTGTACACAATTTGGAATCTTAGATCAGTTCAATTTGATCGATAGCGAATTTCAAATTGTCTCACTGTTGAGTCTCGACTGCTTTGGCGAGTCAAAGGTAAGTGATTATTATTCTGAATTTCTGCGACTATGTAAACATTGTATATTATAGTTATGTTGTCATTTGTCACTTCTTCAACAAGTAAATATTTTTTTTACTTATTTTTATCACTAGGCTGGTAGCCAATCGAGATGTCGAACAAGAATAAGGGTAAGGCTCCGGCAGATGGGGAAAGCCAAGAGAGGCCAAAAAAATGCAAAATCTTATCATTGTACTTTGGTCATGGTCGTGGAAATATTTCTGGCCAAAATAGGGAAGCTAGTGTTACTTCATTACAAGAAGATTTTGAACCTGAGGCTGAACCTTCATGACATATTGAAGAAGTCAGCGAACCTGACATCTCAGATCATGATGAACTTGAAGAAGATTTTCAGTTAAATACCCAGAGTAGCCATAATGATATAATCAACTTGGATGAGACTAAGAATGTCAGAAAAGATGATGGTGCAACTACAGGGAAGAAAAGAAAATCCAAATCAAAGAATGATAGACTGTGGGATATGTCGAGGAATTTTCAAAAAGATTAGGTGTCAACATATCCATTCATTGAACCAGTGCCTAATCCAATTGAAGGGGAACCTCTGGTAGAATGCAGATGTAAGATTTGCAGCGTGATAATAAGAAGGAAAAGAGGTTGCAGCTAAAAATTGACACCATAGAAAAGCATATTGGTAAAGTTTACGAAAAGAAAACCATAGATGGAGTTCAAAAATCAGTGATAAGATGGAAAACAAAGGAGGAATCTCAGCATGTTAGGAATGCAGAATTATATGAATTTCAGCATAATATAAAGACGAAGCCTAGTGAAGTTAAAGGCTCTATTGAAGCTTGTTTTGGAAAAGCATTGGAAGTAGAACTAATGGGAAAAGCTATTTAGTTAAGTGTTGTGTTTAATATTTTGAGTAGAGGGCATCCAATGACAGACTACCCATCATTGAGTGCTTTATTACACTTTCTAAAAGTTTGTAACTATCCTAACAGTCACTGGTTAGTAAACAGTGGATGGGAATGGGCAAGTTGTCTTGCCGATGTTGAAAAAGAGGATTTGAAGGCAAAAATTAAAGAGTCAAATTTTATTGCATTGTCTTTAGATGAGGTCACAGCAGTAGACAATACTTCCTGGGTATGCATGCATGTTTATACTGTACAAAATTTTGTTCACCAACCTCATCTACTAACTATTGCTAAAATGAGGGATAATGCGATAGCGAAAAATTTATTTCAACTAGTAAAGAGTTCTCTAATTGAATATGGAGGTATAGATGACATGACCATTGCCAAAAAGTTGGTGTGTGTTGGAGCTGATGGAGCTTCAGTAATGCAAGGCCACAGGGGTGGTCTTTGCATAAAGATACAATCTTCTTGTGCACCCTACGTTACTCCCATTCACTGCATGGCTCATAGAATGAATCTAGCTTTTGGAGTTGTCAGCAAGCATGCTCCAGTACAAAAAATTGAAGTTTTAATCAAAGAGATCTACCAATACTTCTGTCAAAGTCCAAAATGATTCAGGGAATTTCAACACTTTGCTGAAGGACTAACCGACGGGAACAAGCTTCTTAAGGATAATGTTACCAGATGGATCTCTTTGGATGGACCAGCACATTGAGTTTTTTTAGAATATCAATCATTTCTTGGTCTAATGAACTCAAGTCGTGACGAAGCAGGGCAACCAAAATTTCTTGCGCTGCTGTCAATGTTAAGTAATGTAGAGACAATGTTAACATTAGCAGGTCTTCTCCCCATGCTTGAGGAAATGAGAAATTTAATGAAAAAGGCCCAGCAAAGAGCTATGTATATTGTAGAATATGCTACGCTCCGTAAGTTGACATGTGTGACGCTCAATAATCTCTATCATTTATTTGTTGATGAAGTAAAATTTGCCAACTGGCTAAAAATCACAGATTTGGACAATCCTGATAACTTTTTAAAAATTGGTTCAAACGGGGGGTTATGTACAAAAGTTTGCGGAGTTGAGATACCAATGCACTACAATGCTAGGATCGAGTCTGAGGAACTAGGAAAGAACCCCAAGAGGTGAGTATCAAGTGTTAAAAGGGAAGACTTTACCAAGATCGTTGAGTTTGTAACAGCTTCAGTGAAGCACATTGCCTTTGATCTTTCCTCACAGATTAGAGCAAGATTCCCTCTAGTCAAACTACTTGAATCCATGGCTATTGTGTTTCCTCATTATTGGCGTATGAACAATTCAAAAGATTTTAAAAGTAGGCTACTAACTTTGATAGATCATTTTTGCAAAACCAAAGAGTTAGATGGAGTAACTCTAAATGGAATTTTAGATGCAAATCATTTGAGAGAGCAATCAGCTCATTTTTCACAGACAATGAGGGAACAATTTAATCTTATGGAGAACCCTATGGAAGATGGATCGGTAACAAAGCTTTGGAAAAACCTAGCTGAGAGTGAATTGTTGATTGATTCAATATCAGAATATTTCAAGCTTGCTGAATTATGTCTAACCATGATATTGGGGTTGGTGGAGGATGAGAGAGTTTTCAGTGCTTTGGGATTCCTAAAGTCAAAGCTAAGAAACAAACTTGACAAGAATTTGGAAAATTGCTTGAGGCTCTATACATCCAGGTATGAAGTCAATACTTTTCCTTACAAAAGGGCACTAAAATTATGGAGGAAGAAATGTCAAAGAAGAGGGGTGGGCAACATGTCAAACCAAAGTGGGAGTGGGAGTGGGAATGCCAGAGACAATTATGTCATTGACCGGGACCCATGTACTGGCACTGGTACTGCTAGCGGTGAACATCAGTTAAGCAGAGGTATGCAGAGTGAAGAAAACATATCAAAGAACCAAGGAAGCTATGAAGTTGATGCTGATGAATCCAATAATCTCAATGATGATATGGTGTGGTAGCTTGAAATTGAACCATTGTAGAAGTAGCATTGAAGAATTAGCATGTCCTAGGTATTTATTAACTTTTTCCCTGAAGTCTACTGTCAGTTTCTGTATTTCATCATCAATCATGCATATCCCAATGTCAAAAACATGAATGTGGTTGATAATGTCATCAAGATTCAAGATTCAATTCCATAATTAATAATTATTAATGGTTTTCATTTGCAATATTCAGCTAATATGGTACAATTCTTGTACTTTTTTCATTATTTTGTTTGACAACATAGCAATTCACATGTTACAATTCTTAGAGTTAGAAATACTGATTCTCATTAATTTAATTACAAATATGATACAATGTATCCATTCATTGATCAATACTAGTAAGAACACAACTCTCTGATTCTGTTTACAAAATTCAATGACTCAATTCCCATTGGCAATTTAGTAAGCCAATGACCCTGAATTCCCTTTTATAGAAACAAGGGAGAAACAATAGCTTCAGGTCGATTTGCCTAATGTGAAGTCTCAAAATCTAAATTAGTAAGACAACTACAAGACTACAAGTCTACAACTTTAGTTGTACATTTCTGCATTTGACAGGCCGGTTTAGTAAATTAGCATAGGCAATAGCATCTACAAGACTACAACATTGATCCTATTCAAAAAGCAAAGTTCAAACTTGTTACTTTAAACTCAATTCTAGAGTCTAGACTGTAGTATGTAGGATAATATGAAAGATATAGAGATGATTGAAACTGAAAGTACTTTCACATACTATGATTCAAGATGATTTTGTAAGTTTCTGTAGTATGCTCCATTCTTCTTCGATTGGAAGGGAAAAAAATTTTATGGTATGGTAAATGACCTGCATTCTCGTCCGAATTCCATACTTGGAAGAGCGAGTTTGAAGCAATGTTCCTTCCATTAGTGCATGCAAATTTGTGAATGTTTTGATGCACTTTGCAATGCCTTCATGAGTTCTGCCCTAAGGAAGGTTGCCTAAATCAGAGGTTATTGTGTCCTCCAACTTTTATTTGTAAGCTTCTCTTCCAATGAAACCCGTTGTTGATAAATCAAGTCCAGGACTCGGTAAACCAAGAGATATCAATTTGGTTGTTTTATTGTTCATCTTGGCGAGCTTTGGCCCAAATAAAGCAAGAACTTCTTCTGCTTCTGTTAGTTTCTGACATTTATGAAATACAGAGGTTGCCTTTATTATTGAACCAACGCGGTCCTGAATTCCCTTGCTTGCCAATTACCTGTTAGCAGTGCTATTGATTTCTTGCATAATCTGCTTTGCAGTTTTCTGTCTCTGACCAAAACTTTTGTTCTCCTCAAGTTGCTCTTTCAGCTTCTCAAAAACATCTATAAGAGATTCATAGAGTTCAAACCAATCACACAACCTATCAGCAGAAGACTTTATTTGCCCCTAGAAGTAATTTTTTATTTGATGTACTGTATTATTTACATGGTCATTCAAGAAGTTTTCATAATTTTTAATAGTATTATTTGCCTTCTTTAGGTCTTCTTTCATTTCTGAGTATTGGTGTTCACTATGTTTTCTTATTTGCTCTGCTTTCTCTTCCCAATCTTTTACTTTCTCTTCCCACTCTTTTGTTTTTACCCTCTCATTTTCCAATTCTTTCTTTAACTCATTGTTTACCTGTGCAGCATTCTCCAAGTTTTTGTATAAATTTACTGAAGAGGCTTTTTCATCCTGAAGTTTTTAATCCCTTTTTTCCAATTCTTTCTTTAACTCATTGTTTACTTGTGCAGCATTCTCCAAGTTTTTGTATAAATTTAATAAAGAGGCTTTTTCATCTTGAAGTTTTTTGTCCCTTTTTTCCAATTTTTCCCTCAAAGTTTTCAGTTCTGCGTCCATATGTTCTTGCTGTTCAATTGCTTCTTTAGAGCCAAAGGATGAATTTTTTATCCTTTTCTCTAATTCTTTGCACCTGTTTATTGTTGCTTTCTCACTTGCCTTTACATTTGCCAAGTCTACCTTTAACTTATCTATTGTACCCTGAAGCTTTCCTTTCTCTCTCTCCAACTTCATCACTGAACTGTAGACCACTTGGTTGGTCATTTTGGACACATTTATCTTGTCCACATTTTTAATTTTGGATAAATCCATTTGGAGGGTGCTAACTTGAAATTCAAATGGATCTAACTGACTCTCTGGTGGATTGTTATCTCTAGCTGGGGGCATAACAACCATGAATTCCATCATATCTTTATGCGGGTCATATGTGGTTAATAACCTATTGGATGCAGGTTCTACATCACGAGCTACAACAATTGCTTCCATCTTCATTGTCTTACTATTTTGTCTATTCTTGTTTTTTTATTTTTCATAGTTAGTTACAAATTCATTGTAATGAAAATCAGGATTTTGTGAGACAATTGAATGTTTGAATGGTGAAATAGCACTTGCACTGATGTACAAGCTTCCACCAATACCATGAGGATTACCAACACCTAGACCCATTACAAGTGGGGTTTGTGGACTATTCTAAGGGTTTTGTCCTGAAGGATGGGCAATTGTTGGACTCACAATCACCATTGGCACTGTTGTACTAGTACTACTACTAATACTTGTCATAACCTTTTGCTTCTTTACACTTTCTTGACCTTCGGGACCAACCTTTCTTGCATCTACATATTGATATAATATCCTTTTCAAACCACTACTTTTAATTGTACAAATGATATTGCTAGCTGTGGGAGTGAAAATTGATTCAGATTGAATCTGAGTGCTTGGAACAGCTGGAAGTGGAACTCTATTTGAAGCAAAAACAGATGGAATTAACTGAGTTGAAACCAATGTGAATGGAATTGACTGAGTTGATGATTGATCTCCATGCCCAAGGCCTAGTTTTTGACCATGTTTTGGTGCTACAGCTGGTGGTTCAGGTGCATACCAAACCCCTTCTCCACTGGGACTCAGACCACCAGAACCTTGGTAGCCCATTTTTTCTACAATTTCTGCCCCTTTGCTATATAGAAGTTTGGTGGATGCATCAACTCCTCTCTTAATTGTTGTACTAGATGAGGGATTCAAAGAATCCTAGTCATCGTAATCATCATCAGTATCATTGTGATATGCTTCAGCTGGATGCTCCTTATTCCACAATTTGTTAAACATTATATCCTCTTCCACCTCATTAAGATCTGCAAAGGTCTTTGGCTCACCGAGATTCTTCCTCATTTCCCAAACTTCAAAAATTTTGGTTCGACTCCATCTAGCATCTATACATTCATTCATTAGCTCTTTTGGAATATATTTTGTAGATGGTTTATCAGCTTTCTTGTAGAAATTGGATGATGTCATGGCCTGTACTTTTCCTTTCTGTTTGTGCAATGCCATTATTTGTGATGAAAATTCCTATATTGACATATTATTTTCAGCAGCATATTTCTCCATCTATTTTTTGACCTCCTCCCATGAGTCCATGTTTTTAAAATTTTCAATCAAAGGCATACTTTCATGTTGATATTTGCTTGCAGAGTTCCCATTGTCTTTAAGCCTTGCTCCAATTATGTTCAGTGGATCATACTGCCAGTGATTGTCAACATCAAATCAAAAAATTGAAAAAAAGGCTTCTGCCACTTTGAATCCTCTTCTCTCAAATGCGAACCCTCCAAAGTAGAATGGCAAGGAGGGAAATATCATTTTCTTTTGCTGACCATTAAAGAGTACATCTATGCTCTCCATTTGTCGTACATATTCCAATGCAAATACCCTCTTTGTTACATGTATTGGAAGTTTGTAGGGTTCTACCCATGAACTGTAAAACCTTAACACAGTGTACTCTTCCATTAAGTACCAGTCAGCCAATTGTAGTTGACTTCCGAGTTGAATGCAATTTCTACAAGTAACAGGCAATTTAGGCATTGGAGTGCCTATAATTTTATGGTACATTGGTGCCAAAAAGAAGTCTACAGAATTGTTGTAGTTCCTTCTGTTATCAATCATCCTTATCTGAGGTGTCCACTCATATATTGGATTTTGGCCTTGAGTCTGACTGCAAAGCTTGTTTGCCTGAAATAATGCACGATGCTTTGCTAGGAGAAGATAGCACAAGTAGGTTGTGAATCTAAATGTCTTCTCTGAACCTCTTTGAATCATTAGTAATTGACCTTGCATGCAACGAACAATGTGCTCAATAAAATAATATTTTACTAGTTCTCTTTCAAAATGAATATGATAAAGCATTTCAAGAATGCTGGCACCCACTTGTTTGTTACTATCCAATCCCAAACAAAATGCTAGCAAGGAAATATTGTCCTGTGCCCATGGCACAAAAATTTCATAATCATAAGGAGGCCTATGATCTGGACTTAGACTACAACCGCTTGTTATTCCTCTGATATAAGAATCTCTTTGTTTTGCATCTAATTTTTCATAATCCTCTGCCAGCTTTCCCAAGTCAATGTGTACGTTTGAGTGTTGTTGTTGAAACCCTAGGTTCAACAGACTAGCAAATTCACTCTCAGTTATGGACAAAATTTCCTCCTAAGTATTTTTATTCACAATTGCTTTTCTATTTTCATCATAATTTTCGGCGCAGAGCATAACAATTTTTGGGCAAGGGAATACTTGAGGTAACGCCATGTGTGCCGACCCAGCTTCCCACGGTGCAATTTTATTTGCAGTTGCATTTACCCTAGGGTTAAATGAATAAAATTTTGAAGCCTTATTTGGATGGTTCCACTTGTTTTCAAGTGCAAATCTAATCTCCATTATACCCTTATTTCCATGAATAACAGGATCATGTATATCATGGAATAAATCACTGAAACCTGGTGTTTTAAGCATATTGTGGAATTCTATTATTTTGCCCATCATGCTATTCTTGGTATTTGTAGCTACAAGCCTAAAGGGGTGATTCAAAATTAAAACCTAACAGACTAAATTTTTTTTATATAATATAAATAGTAAAGTTGTAAATCAAGAGACTTGAAAAATTTAAAATGCAGGATGTAGATTTTCAGGATTTTAGTAGTTACACTTACCCGTTGACGTTCACGTTGCCCTTAGTATCAATTTTTGCAGAGAGCTGAGAGACTTTGTAGTTTGTTGCTTTCCTCGGACCTCAATCCTCAACCTAGAAATTAAGAATCCGTAACTTTGTTGCACTGTAAGTTTGTAAATTGTAACCCCTTTCTAATTTCTAAATCTGTAGACCACGTATAACTGCAAAATTAAAGAAACTTAAAGCGCCAAAATTGTACAATCTATACTCTATAGTCATCACACCCTGTCATGTGTCACTTTCAGTTTAAATGCGAGTGGAATCATGGACCACTAGTTACTAGACATGCATCATGAATCCGGAATGGGTTTGCTAATGTCACTGTTAACTAACCCGTCATGACTCATAATGTATTAATGTCATTCTCATTTATAATGTCATTGTTAACTGTAAGTGGAATGTGATTATGTCAATGTGTTAACTGAGCAGTGACACGTGTCATGATTCTGGGACGCATTTCAAAAGATAGGGTGTCTTTTTCCTTTCAGCCCAAAACTCAACTTCAGTCGTTGATCTATAAACATCCAACGGCAATGGTGAATGGTGTGGTACTGGTGGCCCCGTGGGTCATGGGTCCCATTAAATAGGCTAGTTAGGATGACTCACATCACGAGTCAGACGTGTCAGTGTCACGTCATCACCAAATTGAAATGACATTGTTATTTGTTGGTCGACCGAGGAGTTTAGTGACACGTGTAATGATTTCGGGATGCGTTTGAAAAGATAGGGTTTCTTTTTCCTTTCAGCCTGAAACTCAACTTTGGTCGTTGATCTATAAACATCCAACGGCAATGGTGAATGGCATGGTGGCCACATGGACCATGGGTCCCATTAACTAATCTAGTCAGGATGACTCACATCATGAGTCAGACGTGTCAATCTCACGTCATCACCAAATTGAAACGACATTGTTCAATATCATTTGTTGGTAGACCGATGACCGTGCGAGGTGTTAAGTGACATGTGTCATGATTTCGAGATGCGTTTGAAAAGATGGGGTTTCTTTTCCCTTTCGGCCCGAAACTCAACTTCGATCGTTGATGTATAATAATCCAACGGCAACAGTGAATGGTATTGGTATACTATTTTTTGTACTGATTAATTTTTTTTAATTTAAGATAATATTACTATTTAATTTTATTTGGAAACATTCTTTTATTTAAAAGACATATATTTTAGAATTGTTATTATATTATCATTTTAATAGTACTATATTTTAATTGATTTTATTTTTGTATCATCTAATTAATATTAATTTTTTATAATATATTTAGAAATACATATATATAGATATTGTTATTATAATATTATCATTATGATAGTATTATATTTTAGCTATTTTTATTTTTATATCATCTTTTAACTATATTATTATTATATTTACCTTATATTATCTTATAACTATGCACATAACCTTTATATTATTTTTTATAGTAAACTTATATTTTCTATGGGATTATTTATTAAAATATACTTATTATTATACATATTTTTTAGATTTATTTTTTACATTGTTAAAAACTTAGAGACTCAATTTGACAACTTTAATCTTTTAATAAAATGAAAGAATTATAATCATTATGTAAGTTGAAATATATTTCATATTTTATGATGTTACAAATTATAAATATAAGATATAAATTTTTTTCATTTATATATGTTTAAATTATACTATGTTAGTTTACCATAATAAGAGTTAAAAAAATTACATGTGAAAAGTAATGTTCAAATTCTATATTATAATTTGTGAATATTTTTTAATGGAGAGTAATTATTTAAGTATTTAAACATCAATCTCATTCGTAGAGATATAATTGTACTCTAGACTATGTAATAAATTAAATGTGGGAGACACCATTTTTAAAAAATTATTAAACTACAGTTTCAATTAGTGAAGTTTAATTGTAATAGATATCTGAAGGAGGATATTTGTTGGTTATTTTATATATATTAAAATAAATATAGATAAGCCAATCTACAGATAACTGATAAAGCATTGAAGCAAGTAATTAAAATATTGCAATCATGGTTACAGAGAAGTATAAAATATTAAAAACCATTTTTGCAATCACGGTTACAGAGAAGAAATATTGCAATCACGGTTACACAAAGCACAAATTGAAATGAGGTAAAGCTTGCAAAATTTCCATTGTATTTTTCATAAAATTATATTTACATTCTCGACTTCATACTATGTCTATAAACAAAAAGAAACATACTCGACTTGATACTATGTCTATAAACATATTATATTTACATTCTCGACTTGATACTATGTCTATAAACAAAAAAAAAAAATCGTAAACGACTACAGTACCAGTACCAGTACAAGGTAAGCTTTTAATATTTATAAAAAAAAAAATTTATAAAGAAAAATCAATTGTGCCCTTCTGTGTAGAATTTTACAGAGAGGATTAGCTGCATGAATTCGTCGAGCCACACAAATTGCCCCGCCCGAGCCTCCTCTGTGTCAAGCTCAAACCACTTACGGAGAAAACCCTGGCAATCAGCGCCCATTTCCTATGGCGCTTCAATTTCCCAGCAGTCAAGCACAAAAGAAAAGGTTGCATGGCCACATTCTGGCCTGGGAGGAGAAGCTTGTGTATTTGACTTGCCCTAGGGATCCCCACCCCTAATTCAGCAAAGATGACAACTTGAACATCTTCCCCCAAGTATTCCTCTTTGAATACCCTCCTCAGCAGCATCACCATGTCAACCTTCAATCCTCCAAGGTCCAGAAGGGAAGCCAAAAAATGAGACGTAATGTCCGTGGCTACCCGGTACCTATCTTCATTGTCAAGAAACTCTCGGCCCAACACCATTCTAACAGCCTCTGTAACAAAAGGCCCACCATGCTTACAAATTGATGCTAAAAATTCATCAGAAAAGGAACCCAGAAAGGCCTTCTGGGCCTCCTCAGAAGTGCATCTAAGACAAATGGGAGTGTCCATCTTAGATTGCTTGCAGACTGTAAAACTTAAAATAGTAAAACTAGAAAAATTTTTAAAAAATTACTTGCAGAATGCATCACTGCAGACCCTAAACAAACAATCAATCAATGTCGATGAATAATGAAGCTAGATCGTCTATAAATAGCCCTTGAATCCTTGATCGTTACTTACCAATCAATTATTTCTATCTTAATGGTATTAAATACATTGTCCTCGATATGCCTCTAAATCTTGCACGAAAATCTTTTCCCTAAATACATGCGTGTGAGAATTGAAAATTTTGTCTTTAATCTTTCACATCTGGCAGTAAATCTTTTCTATCAATAAAAAACTGTCAGAAATCGGCTGTACAATTTGGGAAGTGGTGTGTGGTAGCCAAAGAATGTCGTTGTCACTGACATGGCCTTTAATTATTTCCCAGTTAAGTGCTTTTAATACTCTGCAGACAACTTACCTTGATACGTGTCAACATTCCGGTGACCACCTCAACAATTCTTCTTCCTTCAAGAAATGTTGGCCGAAATTAAACCTCAGCCATTGATCTTGGATCATCAGACGGTCTGAGTTCTCAAATAATACATTTAACATAATTACAGTGGTAGTGGCAAAGATTATGGTAGTGGCAAATAATACATTATGCTTCCATAATATAAGGTCAAACAACCACGTCTTTAAACCATCACTTGTCAGTTGCCAATAATTTATGTATGTTAGGTATGCTAGGTTAGACTACTTATTTCCCATCTTTTGAACGATTAGGCAACTTATGCCAATAATTTATTTATTTTTCCATAATTAACGAACGATTAGCCAATACAACTATTTTTTCACCCTTCAAAAGAAAAGTATTCGCCTCAAATATTAAAATTTTTTACTTGAAAAAAAAATTATTCGCCTCAAATATTAAAATTTTTTATTTGAAAAGAAAATTATTCGCCTCAAATATTATAATTTTTAACTTGAAAAAAATATTATTCGCCTCAAATATTATAAACTTTTACTTGAAAAGAAAATTATTCGCCAACAATTTATGAAATTTTCAATCTGGGGGGAAAAAATCGCCAATACAAACTATGAAAAATCGTGGATTTGAAAAAAAAATCGCCTAGATTAAAACAAATTACCCCCTAAAATAATGTACAATTCACCAAAACTTTACACTTTTTCCTAAAAGGGGGTTTCTTAAAGTTATCCTTGCTTTCACCAGATTTGAAAACTATCAAATTTTTAGCTACGAACATTGTACTGACTTCCTTGCTTTGACCAAATTGTCATTGTCTGTATCTTGAGAAGAGAGGCTTTATTTTTCAAACTTCAAAGTGTTTTTTGGTTCATCTCAATGACATCTTCAATTAGAGAACACTTTTAACACATTTAGAAACGGCCAAATTTGTAGCTATGAACACTGTACTGACTTCCTTGCTTTGACAAAACTATGACTATCTGTATCTTGAGAAAAGAGGTTCTATTTTTCAAAATTCAAGCTATTTTTTAGTTCATCTCGACGAGATCTTCGATTTGAGACCACTTTCACCAAATTTGAAAATGGTTAAATTTTTAGCTCTGAACATTGTATTGACTCTCTTGTTTTGAGAAAACTTTGACCCTCCCTATCTTTAGAAGATAGGCTCCATTATTCAACATTTAAGGTGTTTTTTGGTTCATCTTGAGATCTTTTATTTGAAACCACTTTTACCAGATTTTGAATCGGTCAAATTTTTAGCAACGAACACTATACTTCCTTACTTTGACCAAACTTTGATCATTCGTATCTTGAGAACAAATGCTCCATTTTTCAAGATTCAAGGTGTTTTTTAATTAATCTCAATGAGATCTTTGATTTGAGACCACTTTTACTAGATTTGGAAACAATTAAATTTTTAACTACAAACATTGTACTGACTTCCTTGCTTTGACCAAAATTTGACCATCTGTATCTTGAGAAGAGAGGCTCCATTTTTCAAAATTCAAGGTGTTTTTTGGTTCATCTCGATGAGATCTTTGATTTGAGACCACGTTCACTAGATTTTGAAACGGTCAAATTTTTAGCTACGAACATGTACTGACTTCCTAGCTTTGACCAAACTTTGACCGTCTGTATCTTGAGAAGAGAGACTTCATTTTTAAAGATTAAATGTGATTTTTAATGGTTCATCTCGACAAGATCTTTGATTTCAGACCACTTTCAGCAAATTAGTAAATGGTAAAAATTTTAGCTACGAACACTCTACTGACTTCCTTGCTTTGAAAAAAAATTTGACCGTCAATATCTTGAGAAGAGAAGCTCCATTTTTTAAGATTTCAAGTATATTTTCATTCATCTCAACATGATCTTCGATTTGAGACCACTTTCACCAGGTTTGAAAATGATTAAATTTTTAGCTATGAACACTGTACTGACATCCTTACTTTGACCAAACTTTGACCGATTGTATTTTAAAAAATGAGGCTCTATTTTTTAATATTCAAGGTGTTTTTTGGTTCATCTTGACGAGATCTTCAATTTGAGACCACTTTCACCATATTTGGAAATAATCAAATTTTTAGCTATGAACACTATACTGACTTCCTTGCTTTAACCAAACTTTGATTGTCCGTATCTTGAGAAGAGAAGCTCCACTTTTAAAAATTCAATATCTTTTTTGGTTCATCTCGACGAGATCTTCGATTTGAGACCACTTTTACCAGATTTGAAAATTCTCAAATTTTTAACTACGAACATTTTACTGACTTCCTTGTTTTAAACAAACTTGGACCATTCGTATCTTGAGAAGAGAGGCTCCATTTTTCAAGATTCAAAGTGTTTTTTGGTTCATCTCGATGAGATCTTCGATTTGAGATCACTTTCACCAAATTTAGAAACCATCAATTTTTTAGCTACTAACACTGTACTAACTTCCTTGCTTTGATCAAACTTTGACCGCCTGTATCTTGAGAAGAGAGGCTCTATTTTTCAAGATTCAAGTTGTTTTTTGGTTCATCTCAACGAGACCTTCAATTTGAGACCACTTTCACTATATTTGGAAATGATCAAATTTTTAGCTAAGAACGCTCTACTGACTTCCTTGCTTTGACCAAACTCTTACCATCTGTATTTTGAGAAGAGAGGCCCCATTGTTCAAGATTTAAAGTGTTTTTTGATTCATCTCGACCAGATATTTTATTTGAGACCAATTTCACCAGATTTTGAAATGGTCAAATTTTTATATACGAACATTGTACTGACTTCCTTATTTTGACCAAACTTTAACCATTCGTATATTGAGAATAGATACTCTATTTTTCAAGATTCAAGGTGTTTTTTGGTTCATCTGGATGACATCTTCGATTTGAGACCACTTTCACCAGATTTAAAAATGGTCAAATTTTTAGCTACGAACAATGTAGTGACTTCCTTACTTTGACCATTCGTATCTTGAAAAGAGGCTCTATTTTTTGAGATTCAAGGTATTTTTTGGTTCATCTCAACGAGATCTTTGATTTTAAACCACTTTCACCACATTTGGAAATGGTCAACATTTTAGCTACGAATAATGTACTAACTTCTTTGCTTTGACCAAATTTTGACTATCTGTATCTTGAGAAGAGAGGCTCCATTTTTCAAGACTCAAGGTGTTTTCTGGTTCATCTCAACGAAATCTTCGATTTAAGACCACTTTCACCAGATTTGGAAATGGTCAAATTTTTAACTATGAACACTATACTGACTTCCTTGTTTTAGAAAAAATTTGACCATCTGTATCTCGAGAAGAGAGGCCCTATTTTTCAAAACTCAAGGTGTTTTCTCATTCATCTTAATGAGATCTTCAATTTGAGACCATTTTCACCATATTTGAAAATGGTCAAATTTTTAGGTACAAACAATGGACTGACTTCCTTTCTTTCACCAAACTTTGATCGACCGGATCTTGAGAAGAGAGGCTCTATTTTTTTAAAATCAAGGTGTTTTCTGGTTCATCTTGATGAGATCTTCAATTTGAGACCACTTTCATGAGATTTGGAAAGTGTCAAATTTCTAACTACAAACACTATACTGACTTCCTTTCTTTTGCCAAACTTTGACCATTTGTATCTTGAGAAGAGAGGCTTCATTTTTTAAGATTCAATATGTTTTTTGGTTCATGTCGATGAGATCTTTCATTTGAGACCACTTTTACTAGATTTGAAAATGGTTAAATTTTTAGCTATGAATACTGTATAGACTTCCTTGCTTTGACAAAACTTTGATCATCCTATCTTGAGAAGAGAGGCTCTGTTAATCAAGAATCAAAGTGTTTTTTGGTTCATCTCGACAAGATCTTCAATTTGAGACCACTTTTGCTAGTTTTGAAAATGGTCAAATTTTTAGCTACAATCATTGTACAGACTTCCTTCCCTTGACCAAACTTTGACCATCGGTATCTTGAGAAGAGCAGCTCCACTTTCAAGATTCAAGGTGTTTTTTGGTTCATCTCGACGAGATCTTTGATTTGAGACCACTTTCACCAGATTTGAAAACTGTCAAATTTTTAGTTATGAACACTGTATTGACTTCTTTGCTTTGACCAAACTTTGACTGTCTGTATCTTGAGAAGAGAGGCTCCATTTTTCAAGCTTCAATGTGTTTTTGGTTCATCTCGATGAGATCTTCGATTAGAGACCACTTTCACCACATTTGAAAACGGTCAAATTTATAACTACAAGATCTTTGATTTCAAGATTTAAGGTGTTTTTTGGTTCATCTCGATGAGATCTTTGATTTCAAACCACTTTCACCTGATTTGAAAATGGGCAAATTTTTTACTACGAACATTGTAATGACTTCCTTGCCTTGATAAAAATTTGACCCTCTATCTTCAAAAGATAGGCTCCATTTTTCAAGATTTAAGGTATTTTTTGGTTCATCTCGACGAGATCTTTGATTTGAGATAACTTTCACCAGATTTAGAAATAGTCAAATTTTTAGCTATGAACACTGTACTCACTTCCTTGCTTTGACCAAACTTTGACCATTTGTATCTTGAGAAGAGAGGCTTCATTTTTCTAGATTCAAGATGTTTTTTGGTTCATCTCAATGAGATCTTTGATTTGAGACCACTTTCACCATATTTGGAAATCGTCAAATTTTTAGCTACATGTGCATTTCTGAGTTCGATTGTGTGTGTTTTTTAGCATACGAATACTGCACTGACTTCCTTCCTTTAACCAAACTTTGACAATCTATATCTTAAGAAGAGAGGCTATATTTTTAAGATTCAAGGTTGCTTTTTAGTTTATCTCGACGAGATCTTCGATTTGAGACCACTTTCACTAGATTTGGAAACGGTCAAATTTTTAGCTATGAACATTGTACTTACTTCCTTGATTTGACCAAACTTTGACAGTCCGTATCTTGAGAAGAAAGGCTCTATTTTTTCAGATTCAAAGTATTTTTTGGTTCATCTCGACGAGATCTTCAACTTGAGACCACTTTCACCAGATTTGAAAATGGTTAAATTTTTAGCTATGAACACTATACTGATTTCTTTGATTTGACCAAACTTTGATTGTCTATATCTTGATAAGAGAGGCTCTATTTTTCAATATTCAAGGTACTTTTTGGTTCATCTCAATGAGATCTTTGATTTGAGATGACTTTCACCAGATTTGGAAACAGACACATTTGTAGCTACGAACAGTGTACTAAATTTTATGCTTTGACCAAACTTTGACCATCCATATCTGAGAAGAGAAGCTCCATTTTTAATATTCAAGGTGCTTTATGGTTCATCTCGACAAGATCTTTGATTTGAGACCACTTTTACCAAATTTGGAAACAATTAAATTTTTAGCTTTGAACACTGTACTGACTTCCTTGCTTTGACCAAACTTTGACCGTATCTATATTGAGAAGAGAGGCTCCATTTTTAAGGATTCAAGGTGTTTTTGGTTCTTTCACCAGATTTGAAGCGGTCAAATTTTTAGCTACAAACATTGTACTGACTTCCTTTCTTTGACCAAACTGTGACCATCGGGATATTGAGAAGAGAGGCTCCATTTTTTAAGATTCAGGGTGTTTTTGGTTCATCTTTTTGAGACCTTCAATTTAAGACCACTTTTCGCAGATTTAGAAACGGTCAATTTTTTAGCTACCAACATTGTACTGGCTTCCTTGCTTTGACCAAACTTTGACCATCCGTATCTTGAGAAGAGAGGCTCCATTTTTCAAGATTCAAAATATTTTTTGGTTCATTTCGATGAGATATTTAATTTGAGACCACTTTCACCAGACTTGGAAATGGTCAAACTTTTAGCTACGAACACTATATTGACTTGCTTACTTTCACCAAAATTTGACCATATGTATCTTGAGAAGAGAGGCTCTATTTTTCAATATTCAAGGCATTTTCCTGTTACATCTCATCAAGATCTTTAATTTTAGACCACTTTCACTAGATTTTGAAATGCACAAATTTTTAGCTATGAACACTATACGACTTCCTTACTTTGACCAAACTTTGACAATCTATATCTTGAGAAGAGAGGCTCTATTTTTCAAGATTCAAAGTGTTTCTTGGTTCATCTCGACGAGATCTTTGATTTCAGACCACTTTGACCAGATTTGGAAATGGTCAAATATTTAAATACGAACATTGCACTGACTTCCTTGCTTTGACCAAACTTTGACCATCTGTATCTTGAGAAGAGAGGCTCCATTTTTTAATATTCAAGGTCTTTTATGGTTCATCTCGACAATATCTTCAATTTGAGACCAGTTTCACCAGATTTTAAAATGGTTAAATTTTTAGCTACGAACACTGTACTGACTTCATTGCTTTGACCAAAATTTGACCTTTCGTATCTTGAGAAGAGAGGCTCTATTTTTAAAGATTCAAAGTGTTTTTTGGTTCAGCTCAATGAGATCTTTGATTTGAGAACATTTTCACTAGATTTGGAAATAGTCAAATTTTTAAAGATGAACACTGTACTGACTTCCTTGCTTTGATCAAACTTTGACTGTCTCTATCTTGAGAAGAGAGGCTTCATTTTTCAAGATTCAAGGTGATTTTTGGTTCATCTCAATGAGATCTTCATTTTGAAACCACTTTCACTAGATTTGAAAATAGTTTTATTTTTAGCTATGAACACTGTACTAACTTGTTTTCTTTGACTAAACTTTGACTGTCTGTATCTTGAGAAAAGAGGCTCCATTTTTTAAGATTCAACTTGTTTTCTAAATTATCTCGATGTGATCTTCGATTTGAGACCACTTTCACCAGAATTGGAAATGATCAAACTTTTTGCTACGAACACTATATTGACTTCCTTGCTTTCACAAAACTTTGACCATTCGTATCTTGAGAAGAGAGACTCTGTTTAAAATGATTCAAAGTGTTTTTCTGTTCATCTGAATGAGATCTTCAATTTTCTTTTGAGACCACTTTCACCAGATTTGGAAATGGTTAAATTTTTAACTACGAACACTGTACTGACTTCCTTGCTTTGACCAAACTTTGATCATTTGTATCTTAAGAAGAGAGGCTCCATTTTTCAAGATTCAAAGTGTTTTTCACTTCATCTTGACGAGATCTTTTATTTGAGATAAATTTCACTAAATTTGAAAATGGTCAAATTCTTAGCTACAAACACTATACTGACTTCATTGCTTTGACCAAACTTTGACCATTTGTATCTTGAGAAGAGAGGCTCTACTTTTCAAGATTCAAGGTGTTTTTTGGGTCATCTCGATGACATCTTTGATTTGAGACAACTTTCACCATATTTGAAAATGGTCAAATTTTTAGCTACAAACGCTCTAGTAACATCCTTGCTTTGACCAAACTTTGATCATTCGTATATTGGGAAGACAAGCTCTATTTTTCAAGATCCAAGGTGTTTTTTGGTTCATCTCGATGAGATCTTTGATTTGAGACCACTTTCACCAAATTTGGAAAAGATTAAATTTTTATCTACAAACCTTGTACTGACTTCTTTGATTTGACCAAACTTTGACAGTCTGTATCTTGAGAAGAGAGGCTCTATTTTTTTAGACTCACACTGCTTTTTGGTTCATCTCAACAAGATCTTTGACTTGAGACCACTTTCACCAAATTTGAAAATGGTCAAATTTTTACCTATGAATATTGTATTGACTTCCTTAATTTGACCAAACTGACCGTATGTATCTTGAGAAGAGAGGCTCTTTTTTTCAATATGTGAAGGTGCTTTTTGGTTCATCTCAATGAGAGGTTTGATTTGAGACCACTTTCAAGAAATTTGCAAATGAAAAAATTTTTAGCTACGAACACTATATTGACTTCCTTCCTTTGACCAAACTTTGACCCTCCATATCTTGAGAAGAGAGGCTCCTTTCGTCAAGATTAAATGTATTTTTTTTTCATCTCAACAAGATCTTTGATTTGAGACCACTTTCACCAGATTTGGAAATAGTCAAATTTTTAGCTACAGACACTGTACTAACTTCCTTACTTTAACCAAACTTTGATCGTCTGTATCTTGAGAAGAGAGGCTTCATTTTTCAAGATTCAAAGTTTTTCTTGGTTCAGCTCGATGAGATCTTAGATTTGAGACCACTTTCAACAGATTTGGAAACAGTCAAATTTTTACCTACGAATATTGTACTGACTTCCTTTCTTTGACCAAACTTTGACCATCTGTATCTCGATGAGATCTTCGATTTGAGACCACTTTGACGAGATTTGCAAAGGTTAAATTTTTAGCTACGATCACTATACTGACTTCCTTGCTTTGACCAAACTTTGATGGTCTGTATCTTGAGAAGAGAGACTCCATTTTTCAAGATTTAAAGTATTTTTTGGTTCAAATCAACAAGATCTTCGATTTGAGACCACTTTCACAAGATTTTAAAACAATCAAATTTTTAACTACGAATATTACACTGACTTCCTTGCTTTGACAAAACTTTGAGCGTCTGTATCTTGAGAAGAGAGGCTATGTTTTTCAAGATTAAAAGTGTTTTTTGGTTCATCTCGACAAAAATTTTGATTTGAGATCACTTTCACCAGATTTGGAAATGGTCAAATTTTTAGCTAAGAACATTGTACTAACTTGCTTGATTTGACCATACTTTAATCATCTGTATCCTGAGAAGAGAGGCTCTATTTTTTAAGATTCAAGATGCTTTTAGATTCATCTCGACGAGATCTTCGATTTGATATCACTTTCACCAGATTTGGAAATGGTTAAATTTTTATCTACAGACACTGTACTGACTTTCTTTCTTTGACCAAACTTTGACCATCTGTATCTTGAGAAGATAGGCTCTATTTTTCAAGATTCAAAGTTCTTTTTGGTTAATCTCAACGAGATCTTTGATTTGAAACCATTTTCACCGGATTTGAAAATATTCTATGAACACTGCATTGACTTCCTTACTTTGACCAAACTTTGATCATCCATATCTTGAGAAGAGAGGCTCTATTTTTTAAGATTCAAGGTGTTTTTTGATTCATCTTGACGAGATCTTCGATTTGAAACCACTTTCACCAGATTTGGAGAAAGCCAACTTTTTAGCTACGAACACTATACTGACTTCTTTACTTAGACCAAACTTTAACCGTTCATCTCTTGAGAAGAGAAGCTCCTTTTCTCAAGATTCAAGGTGTTTTTTGGTTCATCTCGATGAAATCTTCGATTTGAGACCACTTTCACTAGATTTGGAAACGGTCAAATTTTTACCTACGAATATTATACTGACTTCCTTACTTTGACCAAACTTTGACCATTCGTACCTTGAGAAGAAAGGCTTCATTTTTCAATATTCAATGTGTATTTTGGTTCATCTCAACGAGATCTTTGATTTGAGACCACTTTCACCAAATTTGGAAACAGTCAAATTTTTAGCTACGAACATTGTTCTGACTTCCTTACTTTGACCATCTGTATCTTTTGAAAAGAGGCTCCATCTTTTAAGGTTGCAGATGTTTTTTAGTTTTTCTCGATGAGATCTTTGATTTTAGACCACTTTAACTAGATTTAGAAATGGTCAAATTTTTTGCTACGAATACTACACTGACTTCCTTGCTTTGACCAAACTTTGATCGTTTGTATCTTGAGAAGAGAGGCTCTATTTTAAAAGATTCAAGGTGTTTTTTGGTTCATCTCGACGATATCTTCGATTTGAGACCACTTTCCCCAGATTTGAAAATGGTTAAATTTTTAGCTACGAACACTTGATTGATTTCTTTGCTTTGACAAAAATTTTACCCTCCCTATCTTTAGAAGAGAGGCTCCATTATTGAATATTCAAGCTATTTTTTGATTCATCTTGACGAGATCTTCGATTTGAATCAACCTTCACGAGATTTGGAAACGTTCAAATTTGTAGCTACGAACAATGTACTGACTTCCTTGCTTTGACCAAACTTTGACAATCCGTATCTTCAAAATTGAGGCTTCATTTTTCAAGAGTCAAGGTGTTTTTTGGTTCATCTCGATGAGATTTTATATTTGTGACCACTTTCACCAAATTTTGAAACCGTCAAATTTTTAGCTATGAACAATGTACTGACTTCCTTCATTTGACCAAACTTTGACTGTCTGTATCTTGAGAAGAGAGGCTCAGTTTTTCAAGATTCAACGTGTTTTTTGGTTCATCTCAACGAGTTCTTCGATCTGACACCACTTTTTCCATATTCGAAAATGGTCAAATTTTTAAATGCGAACACTACATTGACTTCCTTACTTTGACCAAATTTTGACCGTCTGTATCTTGAAAAGAGAGGCTCTATTTTCCAAGATTCAAGGTGTTTTTTGGTTCATCTAGATGAGATCTTCGATTTGACACCACTTTCACCAGATTTGGAAACAATCAATTTTTTAGATACGAACACTGTACTAACTTCTTTACTTTGACCATCTGTATCTTGAGAAGAGAGGCTCTATTTTTCAAGATTCAAGGTTTTTTTTGGTTCATCTCGATAACATCTTAGATTTGAGACCATTTTCACCAAATTTGGAAATGGTCAATTTTTTAGCTACGAATATTGTACTGACTTCTTTGCTTTGACCAAACTTTGATCGTCTGTATCTTGAGAAGGGAGGCTCCATTTTTTAAGATTCAACATATTTTTTGCTTCATCTTGATGAGATCTTCGATTTGAGACCACTTTCACCAGATTTGGAAATGGTCAATTTTTTAGATACGAACACTCTATTGACTTCCTTGCTTGACCAAACTTTGCCCATCCATATCTTGAGAAGAGAGGCTCCATTTTTCAAGATTCAAGGTGTTTTTTTGTTCATCTTGATAAGATCTTCAATTTGAGACCCATTTCACGATATTTGGAAACGGCCAAATTTTTTAGCTACGAACACTATACTGACTTCCGTACTTTGACCAAACTTTCATAATCTGTATCTAGAGAAGAGAGACTCCATTTTTAAAGATTTAAGGTGTTTTTTGGTTCATCTTGACGAGATCTTTGATTTCAGACCAATTTCACCAGATTTGAAAATGGTCAAATTTTTAGCTACGAATAGTGTACTGACTTCCTTGCTTTGACCAAAATTTGATGTCCGTATCTTGTGAAGAGAGGCTCTATTTTTTAATATTCAAGGTGGTTTTTAGTTCATCTTGATGAGATCTTCAATTTCAGACCACTTTCACCAGATTTGGAAATGGTTAAATGTTTAACCACAATTACTGTATTCACTTCCTTTCTTTGACCTAACTTTGACCATCTGTATCTTGAGAAGAGAGGCATCATTTTTCAAGATTCAAGGTATTTTTTTGTTCATCTTGACAAGATCTTCGATTTAAGACCACTTTCACCATATTTGAAAATGGTCAAATTTTTAGCTACGAACAATTTACTCAGTTCCTCACTTTGATGAATCTTTGTCATTCTGTATCTTGATAAAAGAGGCTCTATTTTTCAAGATTCAAAGTGTTTTTTGTTCATCTCGTTGAGATCTTCAAAATGAGACCACTTTCACCAAATTTGGAAACAGTTAAATTTTTAGGTACGAATAACGTACTAACTTCCTCGCTTTGACCAAACTTTGACATTCCATATCTTGAGAAGGGAGGCTCTATTTTGTAAGATTCAAGGTATTTTTAGGTTAATCATGATGAGTCTTCGATTTGAGACCACTTTTACCATATTTGGAAATGATCAAATTTTAAGCTACGAGCACTGTACTGACTTCCTTGCTTTTACAAAAATTTGACTATCTGTATCTTGAAAATAGAGGCTTCATTTTTCAAGATTCAAAGTATTTTTTGGTTCATCTCGATGAGATCTTTGATTTAAGACCACTTTCACCAGATTGAAAAATTGTTAAATTTTTAAATATGAATATTATACTAACTTCCTTACTTTGAGCAAACTTTTGCTTTCTGGATCTTGAGAAGAGAGACTCTATTTTTCAATCTTCAAAGTGTTTTTTTTTCTTCATCTCGATGAGATATTTGATTTGAGACCACTTTCACCACATTTGAAAATGGTCAAATTTTTAGCTATGAACACTGTACTGACTTCCTTTCTTTGACCAAACTTTGACCATTCGTATCTTCAGAAGAGATGTTTTGTTTTCAAGATTTAAAATTTTTTTTGGTTCATCTCGATGAGATCATTGATTTGAGATCACTTTCACTAGATTTGGAAATGGTCAAACTTTGGACTACGGACACTATACTAACTTTCTTGCTTTGACCAAACTTTGATCTTCCGTATTTTGAAAAGAGAGGCTCCATTTTTCAAAATTCAAAGTGTTTTTTTATTCTTCTCAACAAGATCTTTGATTTGAGACCACTTTTACCAGATTTAGAAATGGTCAAATTTTTAGCTACAAACATTGTATTGACTTCCTTTCTTTGACCAAACTTTGATTGTCTATATCTTTGGAAAAGAGGCTCCATTTTTACAAATTCAAGGTATTTTTTTGGTTCATCTCAACGATATCTTCGATTTAAGACCACTTTCACCAGATTTGGAAATGGTCAAATTTTTAGCCACGAACATTGTATTGCCTTCCTTACTTTGATTAAACTTTGACTCTTCATATTTTGATAAGAGAAGCTCTTTTTTTCAAGATTCAAGGTGTTTTTTGGTTCATCTTGATGAGATCTTCGATTTGATACCACTTTAAGTAGATTTAAAAATGATTAAATTTTTAGCTATGAACACTATACTGACTTCCTTACTTTGACCAAACTTTGACCATCTGTATCTTGAGAAGAGAGGCTCTATTTTTCATGATGCAACGTGTTTTTTGATTCATCTCGACAAGATCTTTCGTTGATGAAACTTGGAGCATTCGTATCTTGAGAAGAGAGGTTCCATTTTTCAAGATTCAAGGTGTTTTTTGGTTCATCTCGACAAGAGTTTCGATTTGAGATGACTTTCACTAGATTTGGAAATGGTCAAATTTTTACCTACGAACACTCTACTAACTTCCTTGTTTTGACCAAACTTTAACCGTCTGTATTTTGAGAAGAGAGGCTTCATTTTTCAAGATTCAAGATATTTTTTGGTTCATCTTGACGAGATCATCAATTTGAGACCACTTTCACTAGATTTGGAAATGGTCAAATTTTTAGCTACAAACACTGTACTCACTTCCTTGCTTTAAAAAAACTTTGATCGTCTGTATTTTGAGAAGAGAGGCTCTATTTTTTAAGATTCAAAGTGTTTTTTAGTTCATCTCGATGAGATCTTCGATTTGAGACCACTTTCACCAAATTTGAAAACTGTCAAATTTTTAGCTAGGAACACTGTACTCATTTCCTTGCTTTGTCCAAACTTTGATCGTCCGTATCTTGAAAAGAGAGGCTCCTTTTTTCAAGATTCAAGATGTTTTTTGGTTTATTTCGATGAGATCTTTGATTTGAGACCACTTTCACCAAATTTGGAAATGGTCAAATTTTTAGCCATGAACATTGTACTAACTTCTTTAATTTGACCAAATTTTGACCGTTTGTATCTTGAGAAGAGAGGCTTTATTTTTTAAAAATTTAAGGTATTTTTTTGTTCATCTCTACGAGATCTTCGATTTGAGACCACTTTCACAAGATTTGGTAATGGTTAACGTTTTAGCTATGAACATTGTACTGACTTCATTACTTTGATTAAACTTTGACCGTCTGTATGTTGAGAAGAGAGGGCCATTTTAAGGATTCAAGGTGTTTTTTTGTTCATCTCGACGAGATTTTTGATTTAAGACCATTTTTTCCAAATTTGAAAATAGTCAAATTTTTAGCTACAAACATTGTACTGACTTCCTTGCTTTGACCCAACTTTGATCATCTGTATCTTGAGAATAGAAGCTTCATTTTTGAAGATTTGAAGTGTTTTTTGGTTTATTTTGACGTGATCTTCTATTTGAGACCACTTTCACCAAATTTGAAAATGATCAATTTTTTGCTACAAACACTATACTGATTTGCTTGCTTTGACAAAACTTTGATCATCTATCTCTTGAGAAGACAGGCTCCATTTTCTAAGATTCAAGATGTTTTTCGTTCATCTCGACGTGATCTTCGATTTGAGAACACTTTCACCAAATTTGAAAACAGCCAAATTTTTAGCTACGAACACTATATTAACTTCCTTGCTTTGACCATAATTTTACCATTGGTATCTTGAAAAGAGAGGCTCCATTTTTCAAGATTCAAGGTGTTTTTTGGTTTATCTTGATGAGATCTTTGATTTGAAACCACTTTCACTAGATTTTGAAATATTCAAATTTTTAGTTACGAACAATGTACTAACTTCCTTGCTTTGACAAAACTTTAATCATTCATATCTTGAAAAGAGAAGCTATGTTTTTCAAGATTCAAAGTGTTTTTTGCTTCATCTCATTGAAATCTTTGATTTGAGACCACTTTCACCAGATTTAAAAACGGTCAAATATTTAGCTATGAACATTGTAATAACTTTCATGCTTTGAGCGAACTTTGACCATCCATATCTTAAGGCGAGAGGCTCCATTTTTCAAGATTCAAGGTGTGACTTGGTTCATCTTGATGAGATCTTTTATTTGAGAACACTTTCACGAAATTTTGAAATGGTCAAATTTTTAGCTACAAACACTGTACTGAATTTCTCACTTTGACCAAACTTTGACTATCTATATCTTGAGAAGAGAGGCTACTTTTTAATATTCAAGAAGTTTTTTCGTTCATCTCGACAAAATCTTCGATTTGAGACCACTTTCACCAGATTTGGAAACGGTCAAATTTTTAGCTACAAACATTGTACTGACTTCCTTGCTTCTACCAAACTTTGACCGTCTTTATCTTGAGAAAAGAGGCTCCATTTTTCAAGATTTAAGGTGCTTTTTGGTTCATCTTGATGAGATCTTTGATTTCAGACCACTTTCACTAGATTTGGAAATAGTCTAATTTTTAGCTACGAACACTGTACTGACTTCTTGGCTTTGACCAAACTATTATCATTTGTATCTTAAGAAGAGAGGCTCCATTTTTCAAGATTTAAGATATTTTTTAGTTCATCTCGACAAGATCTTCGATTTGAAACCACTTTCATGAAATTTGGAAACAGTCAAATTTTTAGCTACGAACATTGTATTGGCTTCCTTATTTTGATTAAACTTTGACTGTCTGTATCTTGAGAATAGAGGCTCCCTTTTTCAAGATTCAAGGTGTTTTTTGGTTTATCTCGATGAGATCTTCGATTTGAGACCACTTTAACAAGATTTGAAAACGGTCAAATTTTTAGATATGAACACTGTACTGACTTCCTTGCTTTGAACAAACTTTGATCGACCTTATCTTGAGAAGAGAGGCTCTATTTTTCAAGATTCAAGGTGTTTTTTGGTTCATCTCAACAAAATATTTGATTTGAGACCACTTTCACCAGATTTGGAAACAGTCAAATTTTTAGCTACGAACATTGTACTCACTTCCTTGCTTTGACCAAACTTTAACCATTTATATCTTGAGAAGAGAGGCTTCATTTTTCTAGATTCAAGATATTTTTTGGTTCCTCTCAATGAGATCTTCGATTTGAGACCACTTTCACCAGATTTGGAAATCATCAAATTTTTAGCTACGAACACTGTACCGACTTCCTTCCTTTAACCAAATTTTGACAATCTATATCTTAAGAAGAGAGGCTTTATTTTTCAAGATTCAAGGTTGGTTTTTAGTTCATCTCGATGAAATCTTCGATTTGAGACCACTTTCACCAGATTTGGAAACGGTCAAATTTTTAGCTACGAATATTGTACTTACTTCCTTGATTTGACCAAACTTTGACAATCCATATTTTGAGAAGAGAGGCTCTGTTTTTCCAAATTCAAGGTGTTTTTTGGTTCATCTCGACGAGATCTTCGACTTGAGACCATGTTCCCCAGATTTGAAAATGGTAAAATTTTTAGCTATGAACACTATACTAACTTCCTTGATTTGACCAAACTTTGAATGTCTGTATCTTAATATGAGAGGCTCCATTTTTCAATATTCAAGATACTTTTTCATTCATCTCAATGAGATCTTTGATTTGAGATGACTTTCACCAAATTTTGAAATGGACACATTTTTAACTACAAACACTGTACTGACTTCCTTGCTTTGACCAAACTTTGACCCTCCATATCTGAGAAGAGAAGCTTCATTTTTCAATAGATAAGGTGATTTATGGTTCATCTCGAAGAGATCTTTGATTTGAGACCACTTTCACCAAATTTGAAAATAATAAAATTTTTAGCTTTGAACACTATATTAACTTCCTTACTTTGACCAAACTTTGACCGTATCTATCTTGAGAAGAGAGGCTTCATTTTTAAGGATTCAAAGTATTTTTGGTTCTTTCACCAGATTTGAAAGGGTCAAATTTTTAGCTACGAACATTGTATTAACTTTCTTTCTTTGACCAAACTTTCACCATCCGTATATTGAGAAGAGAGGCTCTATTATTTAAGATTCAAGGTGTTTTTGGTTCATCTCTCTGAGATCTTCGATTTAAGACCACTTTTCATAGATTTAAAAATAGTTAATTTTTTAGCTACCAACACTGTACTGACTTCCTTGCTTTGACCAAACTTTGACCATCCATATCTTGAAAAAATAGGCTCCATTTTTCAAGATTCAAGGTGTTTTTTGGTTCATCTTAATTAGATCTTCAATTTGAGACCACTTTCACCAAATTTTAAAATGGTCAAACTTTTAGCTACGAACACTCTACTAACTTCCTTATTTTGACCAAAATTTGACCATATGTATCTTGAGAAGAAAGACTCTATTTTTCAAGATCCAAGGCAATTTTTGTTACATCTCATCGAGATCTTTGATTTTAGACCACTTTCACCAGATTTGAAAATGGTCAAATTTTTAGCTATGAACACTATACAGACTTCCTTGCTTTGACCAAACTTTGATCATCTATATCTTGAGAAGAGAGGCTTTATTTTTCAAGATTCAAGGTGTTTTTTGGTTCATCTCGACGAGATCTTTTATTTCGAACCACTTTGACTAGATTTGGAAATGGTTAAATTTTTAGATATAAACACTACACTGACTTCTTTGCATTGACCAAACTTTGACCGTCTGTATCTTGAGAAGAGAGGCTCTATTTCTTAAGATTCAAGATATTTTTTGGTTCATCTCAACAATATCTTCAATTTGAGAACACTTTCAATAAATTTTGAAACAGTCAAATTTTTAGCTACAAACACTATACTGACTTCCTTCCTTTGACCAAACTTGGACCCTCCGTATCTTCATAAAAGAGGCTCTATTTTTCAAGATTCAAGGTGTTTTTATGTTGAGCTCAATGACATCTTTGATTTGAGAACACTTTCACTAGATTTGGAAATAGTCAAATTTTTAAAGAACATTGTACTGACTTCCTTGCTTTGATCAAACTTTGACTGTCTGTATCTTGAGAAGAGAGGCTTCATTTTTCAAGATTCAAGGTATTTTTTGGTTCATCTTGATGAGATATTCATTTTGAGACCACTTTCACCAAATTTGGAAACAATTTAATTTTTAGCTACGAACACTGTACTGACTTGCTTCTTTTGACCAAACTTTGATTATCTGTATCTTGAGAAGAGAGGCTCCATTTTGTAAGATTCAACTTGTTTTCTAAATTATCTCGACGAGATCTTTGATTTGAGACCACTTTCACCAAATTTGAAAATAGTCAAATTTTTTGCTACGAACACTGTACTGACTTCCTTACTTTCACCAAACTTTGACCATTCGTATCTTGAGAAGAGAGGCTCTATTTAAAATAATTCAAGATATTTTTTTGTTCATCTGAACGAGATCTTCGATTTGAGACCACTTTTACCAAATTTAGAAATGGTCAAATTTTTAGCTACGAATACTGTACTGACTTCCTTGCTTTCACCAAGCTTTGTCTGTTCGTATTTTGAGAAGAGAGGCTCCATTTTTCAAGATTTAAAGTATTTTTTGGTTCATCTCAATGAGATCTTCAATTTGAGACAACTTTCACCAGATTTGCAAATAGTCAAATTCTTAACTACGAACACTATACTGACTTCATTTCTTTGAACATCTATATTTTGAGAAGAGAGGCTCTACTTTTTAAGATTCAAAGTGTTTTTTGGGTCATCTCGACAAGATTTTTGATTTGAGACAACTTTCACCAGATTTGAAAATGGTCAAATTTTTAGCTACGAACACTCTAGTAACATCCTCGCTTTGACCAAATTTTGATCATCTGTATCTTGGGAAGATAGGCTTTATTTTCCAAGATTCAAGATATTTTTTGGTTCATCTCGATGAGATCTTTGATTTGAGACCACTTTCACCATATTTGAAAAATGTCAAATTTTTAGCTACGAACATTGTACTCACTTCCTTGATTTGACCAAACTTTGACAGTCCGTATCTTGAGAAGATGGGCTCTGTTTTTCCATATCCAAAGTGCTTTTTGGTTCATGATCTTTGACTTGAGACCACTTTAACCAGATTTGTAAATGGTCAAATTTTTAGCTATGAACATTGTATTGACTTCCTTGATTTGACCAAACTTTGACCATTCATATCTTGAGAAGAGAGGCTTCATTTTTCAATATGTCAAGGTGTTTTTTGGTTCATTTCAATGAGATGTTCGATTTCAAACCACTTTCAACAGATTTGCAAATGAACAAATTTTTAGCTATGAATACTGTATTGACTTCCTTCCTTTGACCAAACTTTGACCCTCCATATCTTGAGAAGAGAGGCTCCTTTTTTCAAGATTAAATATGTTTTTTTTTCATCTCTACGAGATCTTTGATTTGAGACCACTTTTACCAAATTTAGAAACAGTCAAATTTTTAGCTACGAACACTGTACTAACTTTGTTGCTTTGACCAAACTTTAACCTTCTTTATCTTGTGAAGAGAGGCTCTATTTTTTAAGATTCAAGCTTCTTTTTGGTTCATCTCGAAGAGATCTTCGATTTGAGACCACTTTCACCAGATTTGGAAATAGATAAATTTTTACCTACAACACTATACTAACTTCCTTACTTTAACCAAACTTTGATCATCTGTATCTTAAGAAGAGAGGTTTCATTTTTCAAAATTCAAAGTTTTTCTTGGTTCAGCTTGATGAGATCTTAGATTTGAGACCAATTTCAGCAGATTTAGAAACAAACAAATTTTTAACTACGAACATTGTACTAACTTGCTTTCTTTGACCATATGTATCTTGATGAGATCTTCAATTTGAGACCACTTTGATGAGATTTGCAAACGGTCAAATTTTTAGCTACGAACACTATACTGACTTCCTTGCTTTGAGAAAACTTTGACAGTCTATATCTTGAGAAGAGAGGCTCCATTTTTCAAGATTTAAAGTATTTTTTAGTTCATCTCGATTAGATCTTCGATTTGAGACCACTTTCATAAGATTTTGTAACGATCAAATTTTTAGCTACAAACATTATATTGACTTTTTTGCTTTGACAAAAATTTGATCATTCGTATCTTGAGAAAAGAGGCTATGTTTTTCAAGATTAAAGGTGTTTTTGGGTTCATCTCAATGAGATCTTCGATTTGAAACCACTTTCACCAGATTTGGAAACGGTCAAATTTTTAGCTGCAAACATTGTACTGACTTCCTTACTTTGACCAAACTTTCACCATCTGTATCTTGAGAAGAGAAGCTTCATTTTTCAAAATTCAAGGTGTTTTTTGATTCATCTCAACTAGATCTTTGATTTTAGACCACTTTCACCAAATTTGGAAACTGTCAAACTTTTAGCTACAAACATTGTACTAACTTTCTTACTTTGACCAAATTTTTACCAACCATATCTTGAGAATAGAGGCTCTATTTTTCTAGATTCAAGGTGTTTTTTGGTTCATCTCGATGAGATCTTCGATTCTAGACCACTTTCCCTAGATTTGGAAATGGTCAAATTTTTAGATACAAATATTGTACTGACTTCCTTGCTTTGACTAGACTTTTACCATCTATATCTTGATAAGAGAAGCTCAATTTTTCAAAATTCAAGGTGTTTTTGGGTTCATCTATATGAGATCTTCGATTCGAGAACACTTTCACCAGGTTTGAAAATGGTCAAATTTTTAACTACAAACACTGTATTGGCTTCCTTGCTTTGACAAACCTTTGATCGTCTGTAGCTTGAGAAGAGAGGCTCCATTTTTTAAGATTCAAGGTATTTTTTGATTCATTTCAATGAGATCTTCGATTTTATACCAGTTTCACCAATTTTGGAAATGATTAAATTTTTAACTATGAACACTATAATGACTTATGTGGTTTGACCAAACTTTGACTGACCATATCTTGAGAAAAGGCTCCATTTTTTAAGATTGAAGATTTTTTTTTATTCACCTCAACGAGATCTTTGATTTGATACCACTTTCACCAGATTTTGAAATGTTTAAATTTTTAGCTACAAACATTATACTGACTTGCTTGATTTGACCAAACTTTAATCGTCTATATCTTGAGAAGAGAGGCTCTATTTTTTAAGATTCAAGATATTTTTAGATTCATCTCGACAAGATCTTCGATTTCATATCACTTTCACCAGATTTGGAAATTGTTAAATTTTTAGCTACAAACACTGTACTAACTTCCTTTTTTTACCACACTTTGACCATTCGTATCTTGAGTAGATAAGCTATGTTTTTCAAGATTCAAGGTGCTTTTTAGTTCATCTCAACGAGATCTTCGATTTGAGACCATTTTCACCGGTTTTGGAAACATTCAAATTTTTAGCTATGAACACTGTACTGACTTTCTTACTTTGACCAAACTTTGATCATCCGTATCTTGAGAAAAGAGGCTCCATTTTTCAAGACTCAAGGTATTTTTTGGTTCATCTTGACGAGGTCTTTGATTTGAGACCACTTTCACCAGATTTGAAAAAGGTTAAATTTTTAGCTACGAACACTGTACTGACTTCTTCGCTTAGACCAAACTTTAACCGTTCGTATCTTAAGAAGAGAAGCTCCCTTTCTTAAGATTCATGGTATTTTTTGGTTCATCTTGATGAGATCTTCGATATGAGACCACTTTCACCAGATTTGGAAACTGTCAAATTTTTAGCTACAAACACTGTACTGACTTCCTTACTTTGACCAAACTTTGACCATCTATACCTTGAGAAGAGAGGCTTCATTTTTCAAAATTCAAAGTATATTTTGGTTCATCTCAATGAGATCTTTGATTTGAGACCACTTTCGACAGATTTGGAAACAATCAAATTTTTAGCTACGAACACTATTCTGACTTCCTTACTTTAACCAAACTTTGACCATATGTATATTAAAAAAAGAGGCTTCATTTTTTTAAAATCAAGATATTTTTTGTTTCATCTCAACAAGATCTTTGATTTGAGACCACTTTCACCAAATTTGGGAACGGTCAAATTTTTAGCTACAAACATTATATTGACTCCTTGTTTTGACCAAACTTTGATCATCTATATCTTGAGAAGAAAAACTCCATTTTTCAAGATTTAAAGTGTCTTTTGGTTCATCTCAGTGAGATCTTTGATTTGAGACCACTTTCACCAGATTTTGAAATGGTCAAATTTTTAGCTACGAACACTGTACTAACTTCCTTACTTTGAACAAACTTTGACCGCCCAAATCTTGAGAAAAGATGCTCTATTTTTCAAGATTCAAGATGTTTTTTGGATCATCTCAACGAGATCTTCGATTTGAGACCACTTTCACCAGATTTGGCAACGGTCAAATTTTTACCTATGAACACTATACTGACTTCCTTGCTTTGACCAAAATTTGACCATCTATATCTTGAGAAGAAAGGTTCTATTTTTTAAAATTCAAGGTGTTTTTTCATTCATCTCGAAAATATCTTCGATTTGAGACCACTTTCACTAGATTTGAAAATGGTCAAATTTTTAGCTACAAACATTGTACGGACTACCTTGCTTTGGCCAAAATTTGATTGTCTGTGTCTTGAAAGAGAGGCTCCATTTTTCAAGATTTAAGGTATTTTTTTATTCATCTCGATGAGATCTTCGATTTGAGACCACTATCACCAAATTTGGAAACGGTCAAAGTTTTAGCTATGAACACTATTGATTTCCTTGTTTTAACTTAACTTTGACCATCCATATCTTGAGAAGAGAGGCTTTATTTTTTTAGATTAAACTTATTTTTTGGTTGATCTCGACGAGATCTTTGATTTGTGAGCACTTTCACAAGATTTGGAAACGGTCAAATTTTTAGATAGGAAAATTGTACTAACTTCCTTGCTTTGACCAAACTTTGACCGTTCGTATCTTGAGAAGAGAGTCTCTATTTTTCAAGATTTAAGGTGTTTTTTAGTTCATCTTGACGAGATTGTCAATTTGAGACCACTTTCACCAAATTTGGAAATGGTCAAAATTTTAGCTATGAACACTGTACTGACTTCTTTGTTTTGACCAAACTTTGACTGTCTGTATCTTGAGAAGAGAGGCTCAATTTTTCAAAATTCAAGGTGTTTTTTACTTCATATCCAAGAGATATTTGATTTGAGACACTTTCACCAGATTTGAAAACTATCAAATTGTTAGCTACGAATACTATATTGACTTCCTTGCTTTGACCAAACTTTGACCTTCTGTATCTTAAGAAGAGAGGCTCCATTTTTCAAGATTCAAGGTGATTTTTGCTTCATCTCGATGAGATCTTCAATTTGAGACCACATTCACCAAATTTGAAAACTATCAAATTTTTAGCTACGGACACTATACTGACTTCCTTTCCTTGACCAAACTTTAACCATTTGTATCTTGAGAAAAAAGGCTTCGTTTTGCAAGATTCAAGGTGTTTTTTGATTCATCTCAACAATATCTTCAAGTTGACACCACATTCACCTGGTTTGGAAATGATAAAAAAAATTTAGTTCCCAACACTGTACTGACCTCCTTGCATTGACCAAACTTTAACAGTCCGTATCTTGAGAGGAAAGGCTCTATTTTTCAAGATTCAAGGTGTTTTTTAGCTCATCTCAATGAGATCTTTGATTTCAGACCACTTTCACGAGATTTGGAAATGGTCAAATTTTTAGCTACGAACACTGTACTGACTTCCTTGCTTTGAACAAACTTTGACCATCCATATCTTGAGAAGAGAGGCTCTTATTTTCAAGATTTAAGGTATTTTTTGGTTCATCTTGACGAGATCTTTATTTTGAGACCATTTTCACCAGATTTGGAAAGGGTCAAATTTTTAGCTACGAACACTGTACCGACATCCTTGCTTTGACTAAACTTTGACCGTCCGTATCTTTAGGAGAGAGGCTCTATTTTTTAAGATTCAAGGTGTTTTTTGGTTGATCTGGACGAGATCTTCAATTTGAGACCACTTTCACCATATTTGGAAATGCTCAAATTTTTAGCTATGAACATTGTACTCACTTCCGTGCTTTGACCAAACTCTGACCGTCTGTATCTTGAGAAAAGAGGCTCCATTTTTTAAAATTCAAGGTGATTTTTGGTTCATCTCGATGAGATCTTTGATTTGTGACCACTTTCATAGATTTGAAAATGGTTAATTTTTTAGCTACGAACACTGTACTGACTTCCTTGCTTTGACCAAACTTTGACCATCACTAACTTGAGAAGAGAAGATTTATTTTTCAACAATCAAGGTGTTTTTTGGTTCATCTCAACGAGATCTTCGATTTGAGAGCACTTTCACTAGATTTGGAAATTGTCAAATTTTTAGCCACGAACATTGTACTAACTTCCTTGCTTTAACCAATGTTTGACCATCTGTATCTTGAGAAGAGAGGATCCATTTTTTAAGAATCAATATGTTTTTTGGTTCATCTCGATGAGATCTTTGATTTGAGACCACTTTCACCAAATTTAGAAACGGTCAAATTTTTAGCTACAAACATGTACTGACTTCCTTGCTTTGACCAAACTTTGACCGGTTGTATCTTGAGAAAAGAGGCTCCATTTTTCAAGATTCATGATGTTTTTTGGATCATCTCGATGAGATCTTTGTTTTGAGACTACTTTCCACATATTTGTAAATAATCAAATTTTTAACTACGAACATTGTACTGACTTCATTACTTTGACCAAACTTTGACTGTGTGTATCTTCAGAAGAGATGATCTATTTTTCAAAATTTAAAGTGTTTTTTGGTTCATCTCAAAAAGATCTTCGATTTGAGACCACTTTCACTAGATTAAGAAATGGTCAAATTTTTAGCTATGAACATTGTACGAACTTCCTTGGTTTGCCCAAAATTTGACTGTCTGTATCTTGAGAAGACAGGTTCCATTTTTCAAGATTCAAGGTGTTTATTGATTCATCTCGATGAGATCTTCGATTTGACACCATTTTCACCAGATTTGGAAATGGTCAAATTTTTAGCTACAAACGTTGTACTGACTTCCTTGCTTTGACCAAACTTTGATCATCCATATCTTGAGAAGAGAGGCTCTGTTTCTCAAGATTCAAGGTGTTTTTTTGTTCACCTTGACGAGATCTTTGATTTGAGACCACTTTCACCAGATTTGAAAATGGTTAAATTTTTAGCTATGAACATTGTACTGACTTCCTTGCTTTGACCAAACTTTGACCATTAGTATCTTAAGAAGAGAGGCTCTATTTTTCAAGATTCAAAGTATTTTTTGGTTCATGTTGACAAGATCTTTGATTTCAGACTACTTTCATGAGATTTGGAAATGGTCAAATTTTTAGCTACGAGAACTATACTTACTTCCTTGCTTTGAACAAACTTTGACCGTTCGTATCTTGAGAAGAGAGGTTCTATTTTTTAAGATTCAAGGTGTTTTTTGGATCATCTCAAGGAGATATTCAATTTGAGACCACTTATACCAGATTTGGAAACTACCAAATTTTTAGTTACGCACACTCTATTGACTTCCTTGGTTTGACCAAACTTTGACCGTCCATATCTTAAGAGGAGAGGTTCTATTTTTAAAGAGTCAAGGTGTTTTTTGGTTCATTTGACGAGATCTTTGATTTGAGACCACTTTCACTGGATTTGGAAAGGCTTAAATTTTTAGCTACGAACACTATACTGACTTCCTTGTTTTGACCAAACTTTAACCGTCCATATCTTGGGAAGAGAGGCCCTATTTTGCAAGATTCAAGGTGTTTTTTGGTTCATCTCAACAAGATCTTCGAGTTTAGACAACTATCACCAAATTTGAAAATGGACAAATTTTTAGCTACGAATACTATAGTGACTTATTTACGTTGACCAAACTTTGATCATCTGTATCTTGAGAAGGGAGGCTCCATTTTTCAAAATTCAAGGTGTTTTTTGGTTCATCTCAATGAGATCTTTGATTTGAGACCACTTTCACCAGATTTGGAAATGATCAAATTTTTAGCTGCGAACATTGTACTGACTTCTTTGCGTTGACCAAATGTTTACAATCCATATTTTGAGGAGAGAGGCTCCATTTTTCAAGATTCAAGGTGTTTTTCGGTTCATCTTGATGAGATCTTCGATTTGAGACCACTTTTCCTAGATTTGGAAATGGTCAAATTTTTAGCTACTAAAATTGTAGTGACTTCCTTAGTTTGACCAAACTTTGACCGTTCATATCTTAAGAAGAGAGGCTCCATTTTTCAAGATTTCAGGTGTTTTTTTGTTCATCTCAACGAGATCTTTCATTTGATACCACTTTCACCAGATTTGAAAATGGCCAAATTTTTAGCTACGAACATTGTACTGACTTCCTTACTTTGACCAAACTTTGATTGTTTGTATCTTGAGAAGAGTGACTCCATTTTTCAAGATTCAAGATAGTTTTTGGTTCATCTCGAGGACATCTTCAATTTGAGACCACTTTCACCAAATTTGGAGACGGTCAAATTTTTTGCTACGAACACTATACTCACATCCTTGGTTTGAACAAACTTTGATCGTCTGTATCTTGAGAAGACAGGCTCTATTTTTCAAGATTCAAGATGTTTTTTGGTTCATCTCAATAAGATCTTTGATTTGAGACCACTTTCAATAGATTTAGAAATAGTTAAATTTTTAGCTACGAACTCTACACTGACTTCATTGCTTTGACCAAACTTTGACAGACCATATCTTGAGAATATAGGCTCCATTTTTTAAGATTCAAGGTATTTTTTGGTTCATCTCGACGAGATCTTTGATTTGCAACCACTTTCACCAGATTTGGAAATGATCAAATTTTTAGCTACGAACATTATACTGACTTCCTTGCTTTGACCGAACTTTGACCATATGTATCTTGAGAAGAGGTTCTATTTTTAAAGATTCAAGGTGTTGTTTGGTTCATCTCAATGAGATCTTCGATTTGAGACCACTTTCACCAAATTTGCAAATGGTCAAATTTTTATCTATGAACACTGTACTAAGTTCATTGCTTTGACTAAATTTGACCTTACGTATCTTGAGAAGAGAGGCTCCATTTTTCAAGATTCAAAGTGTTTTTTGGTTCATCTCGACGAGATCTTCAATTTTAGACCACTTTCACCAGATTTCAAAATGGTCAAATTTTTAGCTATGAACATTGTACGGACTTCCATGCTTTGACCAAACTTTAACTATCTGTATCTTTAGAAGAGAGACTCAGTTTTGTAAGATTCAAGATGTTTTTTGGTTCATCTCGACAAGATCTTTGATTTGAGACCACTTTCACTAGATTTGGAAATAGTCAAATTTTTAACTGCGAACACTATACTGACTTCCTTCCTTTGACCAAACATTGACCATCTGTATCTTGAGAGGAGAGGCCCCATTTTTCAAGATTCAACATATTTTTTGGTTCATCTCGATGAGATCTTTGATTTGAGACCACTTTCATGAGATTTGGAAACAGTCAAATTTTTAGCTAGGAACACTGTACTGACTTCCTTGCTTTCACCAAACTTTGACCTTCTATATCTTGAGATGAGAGTCTCTATTTTTCAAGATTCATGGTATTTTTCAGTTCATCTCAACAAGATTTTCAATTTGAGACCACTTTCACTAGATTTAGAAATGGTCAAAGCTTTAGCTACAAACACTGTACTGACTTTCTTGCTTTGACCAAACTTTTACCATCTGTACCTTGAGAAGAGAGGCTATATTTTTTAAGATTCAAGGTACTTTTTGGTTCATCTCAAAGAGATCTTCGATTTGAAATCACTTCCACTAGATTTTAAAATGGTCAAATTTTTAGCTATGAACAGTGTACTAACTTCTTTGCTTAGACCAAACTTTGATCATCTGTAGCTTGAGAGGAGAGGCTCTATATTTCAAGATTCAAGGTGTTTTTTTGTTCATCTCGTCGAGATCTTCGATTGGAGACCACTTTCACCAGATTTGAAAATAGTTAAATTTTTAACTACGAACACTGTACTGACTTCCCTGCTTTGACTAAACTTTGATCATCTGTATCTTTAGAAGAGAGGCTCCATTTTTTAAGATTCAAGGTCTTTTTTGGTTCATCTCGATGAGATCTTCAATTTAAGACCACTTTCACTAGATTTGGAAATGGTCAAATTTTTAGTTATGAACACTATACTAACTTCCTTGCTTTGACCAAACTTTGAATGTCCTTATCTTGAGAAGAGAGGCTCTAATTTTTAAGATTCAAGGTGTTTTTTGGTTCATCTCGACAACATCTTTGATTTGATACCACTTTCACCATATTTGAAAAATTTTAAATTTTTAGCTACGAACACTATACTGATTTCTTTGCTTCGACCAAACTTTGACCATCTGTATTTTGAGAAGAGAGACTCTATTTTTCAAGATTCAAGGTGTTCTTTGGTTCATCTCGAGGAGATCTTCGATTTGAAAGCACTTTTACCAAATTTGGAAACGGTCAATTTTTTAGCTACGAACACTATACTGACTTCTTTTCTTTGAGAAAACTTTAACCATCTGTATCTTGAGAAGAGCGTCTCCATTTTTCAAGATTCAAAGTATTTTTTTATTCATCTCGACGAGATCTCTTGTTTGAGACCACTTTAACTAGATTTGGAAATGGTCAAATTTTTAGCTACAAATAGTGTAGTAGACTTCCTTGCTTTGACCAAATTTTGACCATCTGTATCTTGAGAAGAGATGCTTTATTTTTTAAGATTCAAAGTGTTTTTTGGTTCATCTCGACGAGATCTTTGATTTGAGACCACTTTCAACAGATTTGAAAATGGTCAATTTTTTATCTACAAATATTGTACTAACTTCCTTGCTTTGATCAAACTTTGATTGTCTGTATCTTGAGAGGAGAGGCTCCATTTTTCAAGATTCAAGGTGTTTTTTGGTTCATGTCAACGAGATCTTCGATTTGAGACCACTTTCACCAGATTTGGAAATGGTCAAATTTTCAGCTACGAACATTATACTGACTTCCTTACTTTGACCATTTGTATCTTGAGAAGAGTGGCTCCATTTTTTGTGTATTCAAGTTGTTTTTTGGTTCATCTCGACAAGATCTTCGATTTGAGACCACTTTCTCTAGATTTGAAAAAAATCAAATTTTTAGCTACGAACACTATACTGACTTCCTTACTTTCACCAAACTTTGACCGTCTATATCTTGAGAAGAGACACTCCATTTTTCAGAATTCAAAAAGTTTTTTGGTTCATCTCGACAAGATCTTCGATTTGAGACCACTTTGTCCAAATTTGGAAACAGTCAAATTTTTCACTACGAACACTGTACTGACTTCCTTGCTTTGACCAAACTTTGACCATCTGTATCTTGAGAAGAGAGGCTCTATTTTTAGGATTCAAGGTCTTTTTTGGTTCATCTCGACGAGATCTTTGATTTGAGACCAATTTCACCAGATTTGAAAATGGTCAACTTTTTAGCTACAAACACAATACTGACTTCCTTACTTTGACCAAACTTTGATTGTCCATATCTTGAGAAAAGAGGCTCCATTTTTCAAGATTCAAGATGTTTTTTGGTTCATCTCGACGAGATCTTCGATTTGAGACCACTTTCACCAGATTTTAAAATGGTCAAATTTTTAGCTATGAACATTGTATCGACTTCCTTTCTTTGACCAAACTTTGTCCGTCCGTATTTTGAGAAGAGAGGCTCCATTTTTCAAGATTCAAGGTGTTTTTTGGTTCATCTCGACAAGTTCTTACATTTGAGACCACTTTCTCCAGATTTGGAAACGGTTAAATTTTTAGCTACGAACACTGTATTGGCTTACTTGCTTTGAGCAAACTTTGGCATTCTGTATCTTGAGAAGAGAGGCTTCATTTTTCAAGATTCAAGGTATTTTTTGGTTCATCTCGACGAGATCTTTGATTTGAGAAAATATTCACCAAATTTGGAAATGGTCAAAGTATTAGCTACGAACACTGTACTGACTTCATTACTTTGACCAAACTTTGACCATCCGTATCTTGAGAAGAGAGGCTCCATTTTTCAAGATTCAAAGTGTTTTTTAGTTTATCTCGATGAGATCTTAGCTTTGAGACCACTATAACCAGATTTGGAAATGGTTAAATTTTTAGCTACGAACACTGTACTGACTTCCTTGCTTTGACCAAACTTTAACCTTTTGTATCTTGAAAAGAGAAGCTCTATTTTTCAAGATTGAAGGTGTTTTTTGGATCATCTCGACGAGATCTTTGATTTGAGACCACTTTCACCATATTTGAAAATGGTCAAATTTTTAGCTACGAACACTGTAATGACTTCTTTGCTTTAACCAAACTAAGACCATCTGTATGTTGAGAAAAGAGGTTTTGTTTTTCAAGATTCAAGGTGTTTTCCAATTTATCTCGATGAGATCTTCGATTTGAGGCCATTTTTATCAAATTTAGAAATGGTTAAATTTTTAGCTACGACCATTGTACTGACTTCCTTGCTTTGACCAAACTTTGACCATCTATATCTTCAGAAAAGAGGCTCCATTTTTCAGGATTTAAAATATTTTTTGGTTCATATCGGTGAGATCTTTGATTCGAGACAACCTTACTCAAATATGGAAATAGTCAAAATTTTAGCTACGAACATTGTACTGACTTCGTTACTTTGACCAAACTTTGGCCCTCCGTATCTTGAGAAAAGAGGCTCCATTTTTCATGATTCAACGTGTTCTTTGGTTCATCTTGACGATATCTTTGATTTGACACCACTTTCACCAGATTTGGAAATGGTCAAATTTTTAACTACAAACAGTGTACTGACTTCCTTGCTTTAATCAAACTTTGATCATTTGTATCTTGAGAAGAGAGGCTTTATTTTTCAGGATTCATGGTATTTTTTGGTTCATCTCGTCGATATCTTCGATTTGAGACCACTTTCACCAGATTTGAAAATAGTTAAATTTTTAGCTACAAACACTGTACTGACTTCCTTGCTTTGACCAATCTTTAACCGTCTGTATCTTGAGAAGACATGCTCCATTTTTCAAGATTCAAGGTGTTTTTTGGTTCATCTCAACGAGATCTTTCATTTGAGACCGCTTTCACCAGATTTGAAAATGGTCAAATTTTTAACTACGAACACTGTATTTTCTTCCTTGCTTTGACCAAACTTTCATCATCCGTATCTTAAGAAAAGAGGCTCTATTTTTCATGATTCAAAGTATTTTTTTCATTTATCTCAACGAGATATTTGACTTGAGACAACTTTCACTAGATTTGAAAATGGTCAAATTTTTAGCTACGAACACTACTGACTTCCTTACTTTGACCAAATTTTGGCCTTCTATATCTTGAGAATACAGGCTCTATTTTTCAAGATTAAGGTGTATTTTGGTCCATCTCAACGAGATCTTCGATTTGAGAACACTTTTACCAGATTTGGAAATGGTCAAATTTTTAGCTACGAACATTGTACTGACTTCCTTGCTTTAACCAAACTTTGACCATTTGTATCTTGAGAAGAGAAGCTCCATTTTTTAGGATTTAAGGTGTTTTTTGGTTCATCTCAAGGAGATTTTTGATTTGAGAACACTTCCACAAGATTTGGAAATGGTCAATTTTTAGCTATGAACACTGTACTGACTTTTCACTTTGACCAAACTTTGACCATCCATATCTTGAGAAGAGAGGGTCTAATTTTTAGTATTCACAGTATTTTTTGGTTCATCTCGACGAGATCTTTGAGTTGAGACCACATTCACCACATTTGGAAACGGTCAATTTTTTTCCTACGAATATTATATTGACTTCCTTTCTTTAACCAAACTTTGACACTCCGTATGTTGACAAGAGAGGCTCCATTTTTCAAGATTAAATGTGTTTTTTGGTTCATCTTTACAAGTTCTTCAATTTGTCACCACTTTGACCAGATTTGAAAATGGTCAAAGTTTTAGCTACGAACACTGTACTGACTTTCTTGCTTTGACCAAATGTTGAAAGTCTGTATCTTGAGAAGAGAGGCTCTATTCTTCAAGATTCAAGGTATTTTCTAGTTCATCTCGACGAGATCATCGATTTGAGACCACTTTCACCAGATTTGGAAATGGTCAAACTTTTAGCTACAAACACTATACTGACTTCCTTGCTTTGACCAAACTTTCACCGTCCGTATCTTGAGAATAGAGGCTCCATTTTTTAGGATTGAAGGTATTTTTTAGTTCATCTCAATGAAATCTTTGATTTGAGACCAATTTTACCAAATTTAGAAATGGTCAAATTTGTAACTACGAACATTGTACTGACTTCCTTGCTTTGACCAAACTTTGATCATCTATATCTTGATAAGAGAGGCTCCGTTTTTTGAGATTCAAGGTGTTTTCTTGTTTATCTCAACGAGATCTTCAGTTTCAGGGCACTTTCACCAGATTTGGAAATGGTCAAATTATTAGCTACGAACATTGTACTGACTTCCCTACTTTAACCAAACTTTGACCGTCTGTATCTTGAAAAAAGAGGCTCCATTTTTCAGGATTCAAGGTATTTTTTGGTTCATCTCGACAAGATCTTTGATTTGAGACCACTTTCTCCAGATTTGGAAATGGTCAATGTTTAGCTACGAACACTGTACTGACTTCCTTGCTTCGACCAAACTTTGACCATTTATATCTTGAAAAGAGAGGCTCTATTTTTCAAGATTCAAGGTATTTTTTTGGTTCCAAGATCTTCGATTTGTGACCACTTTCACCAGATTTGGAAACGGTCAAATTTTTAGCTACAAACACTCTACAGACTTCCTTGCTTTGACTAAATTTTCACTGTCTGTATCTTGAGAAGAGAGGCTTCGTTATTCAACATTCAAAGTATTTTTTGGTTCATCATGACTAGATCTTTGATTTGAGACCACTTTCACCTGATTTAGAAACGATCAATTTTGAAGCTACGAATACTGTACTGACTACCTTGCTTTGACCAAACTTTGACCGTCTATATCTTGAGAACAAATGATTCATTTTTCAAGAATCAAGGTGTTTTTTTGGTTCATCTCGACGAGATCTTTGATTTGAGACCACTTTCACCAAATTTGAAAACAATCAAATTTTTAGCTACAAAATCTGTATTGACTTCTTTAGTTTGACCAAATGTTGACCGTTTGTATCTTGAAAAGAGAGGCTCCATTTTTCAAGATTCAAGGTGTTTTTTGGTTCATCGCAATGAGATCTTTGATTTGAGACCACTTTCACAAGTTTTGGAAACGGTCAAATTTTTAGCTACGAACACTATACTAACTTCCTTGCTTTCACCAAAATTTGATCATTTGTATCTCTAAAAAAGAGGCTCCATTTTTTAAGATTCAAGGTGGTTTTTGGTTCATCTCGACGAGATCTTCGATTTGAGACCACTTTCACTAGATCTTGACATTGTTAAAATTTTTAGCTACGAAAATTGTACTGACTTCCTTGCTTTCACCAAATATTGACCATTTATATCTTGACAAAAGAGGCTCCATTTTTCAAGATTCAAGGTGTTTTTTAGTTCATCTCAACGCGATGTTTGATTTGAGACCGCTTTCACCAAATTTGGAAATGGTAAAATTTTTAGCTATGAACATTGTACTGACTTCCTTACTTTGACCAAACTTTGTCCATTCGTATCTTGAGAAGAGAGGCTCTATTTTTCAAGATTCAACGTATTTTTTTGTTCATCTCAATGAGATCTTTGATTTGTGACCACTTTCACTAGATTTGTAAATGGTCAAATTTTTAGCTATGAACACTGTACTGACTTGCTTGTTTTGACAAAACTTTGACCGTATGTATCTTGAGAAGAGAGGCTCTTATTTTCAAGATTCAAGGTGTTTTTTGGTTCATTTCAACGAGATCTTTGATTTGAGACCACTTTCACCAGATTTGAAAATGGTCAAATTTTTAACTACGAACACTATACGGACTTCTTTGCTTTCACCAAACTTTGACCCTCCATATCTTAAAAATAAAGGCTCCATTTTTTAAGATTCAAGGTGTTTTTTGGTTCATCTTCAAGAGATCTTTGATTTGAGACCACTTTCACCAAATCTAGAAATGGTCAAATTTTTTGCTAGGAATATTGTATTGACTTCATTGTTTTGACCAAATTTTTACCCTTCATATATTGAGAAGAGAGACTTCATTTTTCAAGATTCAAGGTGTTTTTTGGTTCATCTCGATGACATCTTCAATTTTAGACCACTTTCACGTAATTTGAAAATAATCAAAATTTTAGCTACGAAAATTGTACTAACTTCCTTTCTTTGACCAAACTTTGACCGTCCGTATCATGAGAAGAGAGACTTCATTTTTCAAGATTCAAGGTGTTTTTTTGGTTCATCTCGACAAAATCTTATATTTGAGACCACTTTCACCAAATTTTGAAACGGTCAAATTTTTAGCTACAAAAACAATACTGACTTCCTTGCTTTGACCAAACTTTGATCGTCCGTATGTTGAGAAGAGAGGCTTCGTTCTTCAAGATTCAAGGTATTTTTTTGTTCATCTCGATGAGATTTTTGATTTGAAACTGCTTTCACCAGATTTGGAAATGGTCAAATTTTTAGCTACGAACACTGTACTGACTTCATTGCTTTGACCAAACTTTGACCAGTCGTATCTTGAGAAGAGAGGCTCCATTTTTCAAGATTCAAGGTATTTTTGAGTTCATTTCATCGAGATCTTCGATTTGAGACCAATATTACCAAATTTTCAAATGGTCAAATTTTTAGCTACGAACACTATACTGACTTCCTTGCTTTGACCAAATTTTGACCATCCGTATCTTGAGAAGATAGGCTCCATTTATCAAGATTCAAGGTGTTTTTCGTTCATCGTGACGAGATCTTCGATTTGAGACCACTTTCGCCAAATTTGGAAATAGTCAAATTTTTAGCTATGAACACAGTACTGACTTCCTTGCTTTGACCAAAATTTGACCGTCTGTATCTTTAGAAAAGAGGCTCTATTTTTTACGATTCAAGGTGTTTTTTGGTTCATCTCGACGAGATCTTTGATTTGAGGCCACTTTTACGAGATTAAAAAATAATCAAATTTTTAGCTACGAACACTGTACTGACTTCCTTTTTTTGACCAAACTTTAACCGTTGGTATCTTTAGAAGAGAGGCTCCATTTTTTTAGATTCAAGGTCTTTTTTGGTTCATCTTGATGAGATCTTCGATTTGAGACCACTTTCATCAAATTTTAGAAATAGTTGAATTTTTAGCTACGAACACTATACTAACTTGATCGGTCAAAGTTTTACCTAGAAACGGTTAAATTTTTACCAAACTTTGACCGTGTACTAACTCTACTGACTTCCTTGCCGTGACCAAACTTTTATCGTGCGTATCTTGAGAAGAGGCTCCGTTTTTCAAGATTCAAGGTATTTTTTGGTTCATCTTGATGAAATTTTTTATTTGAGACCACTTTCACCAGATTTGGAAATGGTCAAATTTTTTGCTACAAATACTATACTAACTTCTTTACTTTGACCAAACTTTAACCATCCATATCTTGAGAAGATGCTCTATTTTTCAAGATTCAAACTATTTTTTGGTTCATCTCGACGAGATCTTTGATTTGAGACCACTTTCACCATATTTGAAAGTGGTCAAATTTTTAGCTATGAACATTATACTAACTTCCTTGCTTTGACCATATTTTGACCGTCTGTATCTTGAGAAAAGAGGTTCTATTTTTGAAGATTCAAGGTATTTTTTGGTTCATCTCGATGAGATCTTTGATTTAAGACCACTTTCACCAAATTTTGAAATGGTCAAATTTTTAACTATGAACACTGTACTGACGTCCTTGCTTTGACCAAACTTTCACCATCCGTATCTTGAGAAGAGTGGCTCTATTTTTTAAAATTCAAAGTGTTTTTTGAATCTTCTCGACGAGATCTTCGATTTGAGACCACTTTCACCAAATTTAAAAAATGGTCAAATTTTTAGTTGCGAATTCTGGACTGACTTTGTCGCTATGACCAAAATTTGACTGTCCATATCTTGAGAAAAGAGACTTCATTTCTCAATATTCAAGGTGTTTTTTTAGTTCATCTCAATGATATCTTTTATTTGAGACTATTTTCACTAGATTTGGAAACGGTCAAATTTTTAGCTATGAATACTATACTGACTTCCTTTCTTTGACCAAACTTTGACCATTTGTGTCTTGAAAAGAGAGGCTCTATTTTTCAAAATTCAAGGTTATTTTTTTGGTACATCTCAACGAGATCTTTGATTTTAGACCACTTTTACCAGATTTGGAAATGGTCAAATTTTTAGCTACAAACACTGTACTGACTTCCTTGCTTTGACCAATGTTTAACCATCTGTATCTTGAGAAGAAAGGCTCTATTTTTCAAGATTCAAGGTATTTTTCGGTTCATTGTGACAAGATCTTTGATTTGAGACCACTTTCATGAAATTTAGAAATGATCAATTTTTTAGCTACAAACACTGTATTGACTTCCTTGCTTTGACCAAACTTTGACCGTCTGTATCTTGAGAAGAGAGGCTCAATTTGTCAAGATTCAAAGTGTTTTTCTATTCATCACGATGAGATCTTTTATTTAGACCACTTTCACCAGATTTGAAAATAATCAAATTTTTTGCTACGAACACTATTCTGACTTCCTTGCTTTGACCAAACTTTAACCATTGGTATTTTGAGAAGAGAGGCTCCATTTTTTAAGATTCAAGGTATTTTTTCGTTCATCTTGACAAGATCTTCAATTTGAGACCACTTTCACAAGATTTTAAAACAGTCAAAGTTTTAGCTATGAACACTGTACAGACTTCCTTGCTTTGACCAAACTTTGATTGTACGTATATTGAGAAGAGGCTTCATTTTTCAATATTTAAGATATTTTTTGGTTCATGTCGATGAGATTTTTTATTTGAGACCACTTTCACTAAATTTTGAAACTATGAAATTTTTTGCTACTAACATTGTACTGACTTCCTTCCTTTGACCAAACTTTGACCATCTGTATCTTGAGAAGAGAAGCTCCTTTTTTCAAGATTCAAGATATTTTTTGGCTCATCTGGATGAAATCTTCGATTTGAGACCAATTTGACCAAATTTGGGAATGGTCAAATTTTTAGCTACAAACACTGCACTGAATTCCTTGCTTTTACCAACTTTGACAATCTATATATTGAGAAAAGAAGCTCCATTTTTTAAAATTTGAGTTGTTTTTGTGTTCATATCGATGAGATTTTCAATTTGAGACCACTTTCACTAGATTTGAAAACGTTCAAATTTTTAGCTACAAACATTGTACTGAATTCTTTGCTTTGCCCATACTTTGACCATCTATATCTTGAGAAGAGAGGCTCAGTTTTTCAAGATTCAAGGTGTTTTTTAGTTCAGCTTGACCAGATCTTCAATTTGAGACCACTTTCATCAAATTTGGAAATAGTCAAATTTTTAGCGACGAACACTATACTGACTTTCTTGCTTCAACCAAACTTTGGTCATCCGTATCTTCAGTAGAGAGGCTCTATTTTTTTAAATTCAATGTATTTTTTAGTTCAGCTCGACAAGATCTTTGATTTGAGATAACTTTCACCACATTTAGAAATGGTCAAATTTTTAGCTACGAAACACTCTACTGACTTCATTGGTTTGACAAAATTTTGACCATCTATATCTTGAGAAGAGAGGCTCCATTTTTCAAGATTCAAGATGTTTTTGGGTTCATCTTGATGAGATCTTCGATTTGAGACCACTTTCACCAGATTTGGAAATGATCAATTTTTTAGCTACGAATAATGTACTAACTTCTTTTCTTTGAGCAAACTTTGACCGTTCGTATCTTGAGAAGAGGCTCCATATTTTAAGATTCATGGTGTTTTTTGTTTCATCTCATCAAAATCTTCGATTTGAGACCACTTTCACTAGATTTGGAAAAGGTTAAATTTTTAGCTACGGACACTCTACAGACTTCCTGGCCTTGACAAAACTTTGACAGTCTTTATCTTGAGAAGAGGCTCTGTTTTTCAAGATTCAAGGTGTTTTTTGTTTCATCTTGAAGAGATTTTTTATTTGAAACCACTTTCACCAGATTTTAAAATGGTCAAATTTTTAGCTATAAACACTGTACTGACTTCCTTGCGTTGATCAAACTTTGAGCATCTATATCTTGAGAAGATGCTCCATTTTTTAAGATTCAAACTGTGTTTTGGTTCATCTTGATGAGATCATCGATTTGAGACCAGTTTCACAAGATTTGGAAGCGGTGAAATTTTTAGCTTCAAATACTTTATTGACTTCCTTCCTTTGACCAAACTTTGACTGTCGATATCTTGAGAAGAGAGGCTCTATTTTTCAAGATTCAAGGTAATTTTTAGGTTCACCTCAATGAATTCTTTGATTTGAGACCACTTTCACCATATTTAAAAATGGTCAAATTTTTAGCTTCGAACATTATACTGACTTGCATGCTTAGACCAAACTTTGATTGTTTGTATCTTGAGAAGAGAGACTCCATTTTTCAAGATTCAAGGTGTTTTTTGGGTCATCTTGACGAGATCTTTAATTTGAGACCACTTTCACCAGATTTAGAAATAGTCAAATTTTCAACTACGAACATTGTATTGACTTCCTTTCTTTGACCAAACTTTGACTGTTTGTATCTTGATAAGAGAGGCTCCAAATTTTAAAATTCAAGGTGTTTTTTGGTTCATCTTGACGAGATCTTCAATTTGAGACCACTTTCACCAAATTTAGAAATGGTCAAATTTTTAGCTACGAATATTGTACTGACTTCCTTGCTTTGACCAAACTTTGACCATCCGTATCTTGAGAAGAGATGCTCTATTTTTCATAATTCATGATCTTCTTTTGTTCATCTCGACAAGATCTTCGATTTGAGACCACTTTCACCAGATTTAGAAATGGTCAAATATTTAGCTACGAACATTGTACTAACTTCTTTATTTTGACCAAACTTTGACCGATCATATCTTGAGAAAAAAGGCTCTATTTTTCAAGATTAAAATTATTTTTTAGTTTATCTCGATGAGATCTTTGATTTGACACCACTTTCACCAGATTTTAAAATGATCAAATTTTTAGCTATGAACACTATACTAACTTCCTTACTTTTACCAAACTTTGACCCTCCGTATCTTGAGAAGAGAGGCTCCAATTTTTAATAATCAAGGTGCTTTTTGGTTCATCTCAAAGAGATCTTCGATTTGAGACAACTTTCACCATATTTGGAAATGGTCAAATTCTTAGCTACGAACATTGTACTTACTTCCTTTCTCTGACCAAACTTTGAACGTTTGTATCTTGAGAAGAGATGCTTTGTTCTTCAAGATTTAAGTTGTTTTTGGTTCATCTCAATGAGATCTTTGATTTGAGACCACTTTCACCAAATTTGGAAACAGTCAAATTTTTAGCTACAAACACTGTATTGACTTCCTTGCTTTGACCAAACTTTGATTATTTATTTTTTAAGAAGAGAGGCTATGTTCCTCAATATTCAAGGTATTTTTTGGTTCATCTTGATGAGATCTTCGATTTTAGACCACTTTAACCAGATTTGGAAACGGTCAAATTTTTAGTAACAAACACTATATTGACTTCCTTGCTTTGTCCAAACTTTGACCTTCTGTGCTTTGAGAAGAGAGACTTTGTTCTTCAAGATTCAAAGTTTTTTTGGGTTCATCTCGAGGACATCTTCAATTTTAGACCATTGTCACCAGATTTGGAAATGGTAAAAGTTTTAGCTGCGAACCCTGTACTGACTTCCTTGCTTTGACCAAACTTTGACCATCTGTATCTTCAGAAGAGAGGCTCTATTTTTTCTAGATTTAAGGTGTTTTTGGTTCATCTCGACAAGATCTTCGATTTGAGACCAGTTTCACCAGATTTGGAAACTATCAAATTTTTAGCTAGGAACATTGTACTGACTTCCTTGCTTTGACTAAACTTTGACCATTTGTATCTTGAGAAGAGAGACTATGTTTTTCAAGATTCAATGTATTTTTTGGTACATCTCGACGAGATCTTCGATATGAGACATGTTTCATCATATTTTGAAATGGTTAAATTTTTTGCTATGAACACTGTACTGACTTGCTTTTTATGAACAAACTTTGACCATCTGTATTTTGAGAAGAGAGGCTCCATTTTTTAAGATTCGCGGTGTTTTTGGTTCATCTCGACGAGATCTTCGATTTGAGACCACTTTCACCATATTTTGAAACGGTTAAATTTTTAGCTACATACACTGTACTGACTTCTTTTTTTTACCAAACTTTGACAATCCGTATCTTGAGAAGATAGGCTCTATTTTTTAAGATTCAAAGTGATTTTTGGTTCAACTCAACGAGATCTTTGATTTGAGACCACTTTCACCAGATTTGGAAATAGTCAAATATTTAGCTACGAACACTGTACTGACTTCCTTGCTTTGACCAAACTTTATTATTTGTATATTGAGAAGCGACGCTCCATTTTTAAAGAGTCAAGGTGTTTTTTGCTTCATCTCGACGAGATCTTCAATTTGAGAACACTTTTACTAGATTTGAAAATGGTCAAATGTTTAGCTATGAACACTCTACTGACTTCTTTGCTTTGACCAAACTTTGATCGTCCATATGTTGAGAAGAGATGGTACGATCTTCAAGATTCAAGATGTTTTTTGGTTCGTCTTGATGAGATCTTCGATTTGAGACCACTTTCACCAAATTTTGAAATGGTGAAATGTTAGCTACGAACATTGTACTGACTTCCTTGCTTTGACCAAATTTTGATCATCTGTATCTTGAGAAGAGAGGCTCTATTTTTCAACATTCAAGGTGATTTTTGGTTCATCTCGACAAGATCTTCAATTTTAGACCACTTTCACTAATTTTAGAAATGGTCAAATTTTTAGCTACGAACATTGTACTAACTTCCTTGCTTTAACCAAATTTTGATCATCCGTATCTTAAAAAGAGAGGCACCGTTCTTCAAGATTCATGGTGTTTTTAGGTTCATCTCGATGAGATCTTCAATTTAAACCACATTCACCAGATTTGAAAATGGTCAAATTTTTCACTACAAAAACTATACTGACTTCCTTGCTTTAACCAAACTTTGACCATCTGTATCTTGAGAAGAGAGGCTCTATTTTTCAAGATTCAAAGTGCTTTTTGGTTCATCTCAATGAGATCTTCTATTTGAGACCACTTTCACCAGATTTGGAAACGGTCAAATTTTTAGCTACGAACATTGTAGTTACTTCTTTTCTTTAACCAAACTTTGACCGTCCGTATCTTGAGAAGAGGGACTCTATTTTTCAAGATTCATGGTGCTTTTTGGTTCATCTCGAAGAGATCTTTGATTTGAGACCACTTTCACTAGATTTGGAAATAGTCAAATGTTGAGCTAGGAACACTGTACTGACTTCCTTGCTTTAACCAAAATTTGACTGTTTGTATCTTTCGAAGAGATGCTCCATTTTTCAAGATTCAAGGTGCTTTTTGGTTCATCTCTATGAGATCTTCGATCTGAGACCACTTTTACCATATTTGGAAATTGTCAAATTTTTAGCTGCTAACATTGTACTGACTTCATTTTTTTGACCAAACCTTGACCGTCTGTAGCTTGAGACGAGAGGCTCCATTTTTCAAGATTCAAGGTATTTTTTAGTTCATCTCGACCAGATCTTCACTTTGAGACCACTTTCATGAGATTTGGAAATGGTCAAATTTTTAGTTACGAACACTATATTGACCTCCTTGCTTTGACCAAACTTTGATCGTCCGTATCTTGAGAAAAGAGGCTCCATTTTTTTAGAGTCAAGGCACTTTTTAGCTCATCTTGACGAGATCTTCGATTTGAGACCACTTTCACCAAATTTGGAAACTGTCAAATTTTTAGCTACGAACACTGTACTGACTTCCTTGCTTTGACCAAACTTTGACCATTTGTATCTTAAGAAGAAAGGCTTCATTTTTTAAGATTCAAGGTGCTTTTTGGTTCATCTAGATGAAATCTTCGATTTGAGTCCACTTTCACCATGTTTAAAAATGGTCAAATTTTTAGCTACGAACACTGTACTGACTTCCATGCTTTGACCAACCTTGATCGTCCGTATCTTGAGAAGAGAGGCTCCATTTTTTAAGATTCAAGGTGTTTTTTGGTTCATCTCAATGAGATCTTCGATTTGAGACCATTCTCACTAGATTTGGAAATGGTCAAATTTTTAGCTATGAACATTGTACTGACTTCCTTTCTTTGACCAAAGTTTCAAGGTATTTTTTGGTTCATCTCAACGAGATCTTTGATTTGAGACCACTTTCACCAAATTTGGAAACGGTCAAAATTTGACTTATGAACAATGTACTGACTTCTTTTCTTTGACCAAACTTTGACCATCTGTATTTTGAGAAGAGAGGCTCCATTTTTCAACATTCAAGGTGTTTTTGGTTCATCTTAATGAGATCTTTGATTTGAGACCACTTTCACCAGATTTGAAAACGCTCAAATTTGTAGATACAAACATTGTACTGACTTCTTTGCTTTGACCAAATTTTTATCATTTCTATCTTGAGAACAGAGGCTTCATTTTTCAAGATTCAAAGTCTTTTTTGGTTCATCTCGATGATATCTTCGACTTGAGACCACTTTCACCAGACTTGGAAATTGTCAAATTTTTAGCTACGAACACTGTATTGACTTCCTCACTTTGACCAAACTTTGACCATCTGTATCTTGAAAAGAGAGCTTCTATTTTTACAAATTCAAGGTGATTTTTGGTTCACCTCGATGGGTTCTTCGATTTGAGACCATTTTCACCATATTTGAAAATGGTCAAATTTTTAGCTACGAATACTTTACTAACTTCTTTTCTTTGACCAAAATTTGACCGTATGTGTCTTAAGAAGAGAGGCTCCATTTTTCAAGATTCAAGGTGTTTTTTGGTTCATCTCGACGAAACCTTTGATTTGAGAACACTTTCACTAGATTTGGAAATGGTCAAATTTTTATATACGAACACTATACTAACTTCCTTACTTTGACCAAACTTTGACCATCTGTATCTGGAGAAGAGAGGCTCCATTTTTAAAGATTCAAAGTGTTTTTTGGTTCATCTCGACGAGATCTTTGATTTGAGACCATTTTCACCAAATTTAAAAATGGTCAATTTTTTTGCTACGAATATTTTACTGAATTCCTTGCTTTTACCAATTTTTAACCCTACATATCCTTAGAAGAGAGGCTCCATTTTTAAAGATTCAAAGTGTTTTTCGGTTCATCTCGATGAGATCTTTTATTTGAGACCACTTTCACCGAATTTGGAAATGGTCATATTTTTACCTATGAACACTATACTAACTTCCTTGCTATGAGAAAACTTTGACCGTCTGTATCTTGAGTACAGAAGCTCCATTTTTCAAGATTCAAGGTGTTTTTTAGTTCATCTCGATGAGATTTTTTATTTGACACCACTTTCACCAAATTTGGAAATAGTCAAACTTTCAGCTATGAAGACTGTACTAACTTCTTTGCTTTGACCAAATTTTCACCGTCTGTATCTTAAGAAGAGAGGCTCCTTTTTTCAAGATTCAATTTATTTTTTAGTTCATCTCGATGAGATCTTCAATTTGAGACCACTTTCACCAGATTTAGAAACTCTCAAATTTTTAGCTACGAACAATCTACTGACTTCCTTCCTTTGACCAAACTTTGACAATCCTTTTCTTGAGAAGAGAAGCTATGTTTTTCAAGATTCAAGTTATTTTATTGTTCATCTCAACAAGATCTTCGATTTGAGACCACTTTGACCAAATTTAGAAATAGTTAAATTTTTATCTACAAACACTATACTGACTTCCTTGCTTCTAACAAACTTTGACCATCTGTATCTTGAGAAGAGAGGCTCTGTTTTTCAAGATTCAAGGTGTTTTTTAGTTAATCTTGACAAGATCTTCGATTTGAGTCTACGTTAGCCAGATTTGAAAATGGTTAATTTTTTAGGTACAAACACTGTACTGACTTCCTTACTTTAACCAAACTTTGACCGTCTGTATCTTGAGAAGAGAGGCTCCATTTTTAAAGATTCAAGGTGCTTTCTGGTTCATTACAACGAGACCTTCAATTTGAGACCACTTTGATAAGATTTGGAAACTATCAAATTTTTAGCTACGAACATTGTACTGGCTTCATTGCTTTGACCAAACTTTGACCGTCTGTATCTTAAGAAGAGAGGCTCAGTTTTTCAAGATTCAAAGAACTTTTTGCTTCATCTCAACGAGATCTTCAATTTGAATCCACTTTCACTAGATTTGGAAATGGTCAAATTTTTAGCTATAACATTGTACTGACTTCCTTTCTTTGACCAAACTTTGACTGTTTGTATCTTGAGAAGAGAGACTCTATTTTTTAAGATTCAAAGTGCTTTTTGGTTCATCTCAACGAGATCTTCAATTTGAGACCACTTTCACCAGATTTTGAAATGGTCAAATTTTAAGCTACGAACACTGTATTGACTTTTTTGTTTTGACCAAACTTTGACCATCTGTATCTTGAAAAGAGAGGCTCCATTTTTTAAGATTCAAAGTGTTTTTTGGTTCATTTCGACAAGATCTTCGATTTGAGACCACTTTCACTAGATTTGGAAATAGTCAAATTTTTAGCTATGAACATTGTACTAACTTATTTTCTTTGAGCAAACTTTGACCATTTGTATATTGAGAAGACAGGCTCCATTTTTCAAGATTCAAGGTGCTTTTTTGTTCATCTCGACGAGATCTTTGATTTGAGACCACTTTTACCACATTTAGAAATTTTAAAATTTTTAGGTACGAATACATTACTACCTTCCTTCCTCTGACCAAACTTTGATCGTTCGTATCTTGAGAAGAGAGGCTCCATTTTTTAAGATTCAAGGTGTTTTTTGGTTCATCTCAACGAGATCTTCCATTTGAGACCACTTTCACCAGATTTGAAAATGGTCAAATTTTTAACTACGAACACTGTACTAACTTCCTTTCTTTGACCAAACTTTGACATTCATGTCTTCGGAAGAGAGGCTCCATTTTTCAAGATTCAATGTATTTTTTGGTTCATCTCAATGAGATCTTCCATTGGAGACCACTTTCACCAGATTTGAAAATGGTCAAATTTTTAAATAAGAAGACTGTACTAACTTCCTTGCTTTAACCAAACTTTGACCATCTCTATCATGAGAATAGAGGCTCTATTTTTCAAAATTCAAGGTATTTGTTGGTTCATCTCGATGAAATCTTCATTTTGAGACCACTTTCACAAGATTTGGAAACTACCAAATTTTTAGCTACGAACACTGTACTGACTTCTTTGCTTTGGCCAAACTTTGGTCGTCCATATCTAGAGAAGAGAAGCTCTGTTTTTCAATATTCAAGAAGTTTTTTGGTTCATCTTGATGAGATCTTCAATTTGAGACCACTTTCACTAGATTTGGAAATGGTCAAATTTTTGGCTATGAACACTATACTGACTTCTTTGATTTGACCAAACTTTGACCGTCTGTGTCTTGAGAAGAGAGGCTCTATTTTTTCAAGATTCAAGGTATTTTTTGGTTCATCTCGATGAGATCTTTGATTTGAGACTACTCTCACCAGATTTGGAAATGGTCAAATTTTTAGCTAGGAACACTATATGGACTTCCTTGATTTGACCAAACTTTGATTGTCGATATCTTAAGAAGAGAGGCTTTTTTTTTCAAGATTCAAGGTGTTTTTTAGTTCATCTTGACAAGATCTTCGATTTGAGACCACTTTCACCAAATTTGGAAATGATCAAATTTTTACCTACGAACACTATATTGACTTTCTTGCTTTAACCAAACTTTGACCATCCATCTCTAGAGAAGAGAGGCTCAATTTTTTTAAGATTCAAAGTGTTTTTAGTTCATCTAGATGAGATCTTCTTTTTGATACCACTTTCACTAGATTTGGAAATGGTCAAATTTTGAGCTACGTACACTGTACTGACTTCTTTGCTTTGACTAAACTTTGACCGTCTGTATCTTAAGAAGAGAGGCTCCATTTTTTAAGATTCAAGGTATATTTAAGTTTATCTCGACGATATCTTTGATTTGAAACCACTTTCACAAGATTTAGAAATGGTTAAATCTTTAGCTACGAACACTGTATTGACTTCCTTTCTTTGGCCAAACTTTGCCCATCCGTAACTTGAGAAGAGAGGCTCTATTTTGCAAGATTCAAGGTGTTTTTAGGTTCATCTTGATGAGATCTTTAATTTAAGATCACTTTCACCAGATTTGGAAATAGTTAAATTTTTAGCTACGATCATTGTACTGACTTCTTTTCTTTGACCAAAATTTGACCGTTCGTATCTTGAGAAGAGAGGCTTTGTTTTTCAAGATTCAAGGTGTTTTTGGGTTCATCTCGACGAGATCTTTGATTTCAGACCACTTCCACCAGATTTGGAAATGGTCAAATTTTTAGCTATAAAGACTGTACTAACTTCCTTGCTTTGACCAAAATTTTTCCTTCCGTATATTGAGAAGAGAGGCTCCATTTTTTAAAATTCAAGGTGTTTTTTGGTTCATCTCGATGAGATCATTGATTTGAGACCACTTTCACCAGATTTAGAAACGGTCAAATATTTAGCTACGAACACTATGCTGACTTTCTTAATTTTACCAAACTTTGACCGTCCATATATGTAGAAGAGAGGCTCCATTTTTAAAAATTAAGTATTTTTTTTTGTTCATCTCAACAAGATATTCGATTTGAGACCACTTCCATGAGATTTGGAAATGGTCAAATTTTTAGCTACGAACACTGTATTGACTTCCTTGATTTGACCAAACTTTGACCATCTATATCTTAATAAAAGAGCCTTTATTTTTCAATATTCATGGTGCTTTTGGTTCATCTCGATGAGATCTTCAATTTGAGACCACTTTCACTAGATTTGGAAACTATCAAATTTTTAGCTACGAACACTGTAATGACTTCCTTGCTTGAACCAAACTTTAACCATCAGTATCTTGAGAAGAGAGGCTCCATTTTTCAAAATTCAAGGTGTTTTGTGGTTCATCTCGATGAGATCTTCGATTTTAGAACACTTTCACTAGATTTGAAAACGGTCAAAGTTTTATCTCCGAACACTGTAATTACTTCCTTGCTTTGACCAAATTTTAATCATTTGTATCTTGAAAAGGGGGGTTCTATTTTTTAAGATTCAAGGTGTTTTTTGTTTATCTCAACAAGATCTTCGATTTGAGACCAATTTCAAAAGATTTAGAAATCGTCAAATTTTTAGCTACAAACATTGTACTGACTTCTTTGCTTTGACAAAATTTTGACCATCCGTATCTTGAAAAGAGAGGCTCCATTTTTCAAGATTCAAGGTGTTTTTTGGTTCATATCCACAAGATCTTTGATTTAAGACCACTTTCACCAGATTTGGAAATGGTCAAAGTTTTAGCTACTAACACTATACTGACTTCCTTTCTTTGACCAAACTTTGACAATCTGTATCTTGAGAAGAGAGGCTCCATTTTTTAAGCTTCAAGGTATTTTTTGGTTCATCTCGACGAGATCTTAGATTTGAATCCTCTTTCACTAGATTTGGAAACGGTCAAATTTTTAGCTATGAACCCTATACTGACTTCCTTGCTTTGACTAAACTTTATCTTTCTGTATCTTGAGAAGAGAGGCTCCATTTTTTAAGATTCAAGGTATTTTTTGGTTAATCTCGATGAGATCTTTGATTTGAGTCCACTTTCACCAGATTTGAAAATGGTCAAATTTTTAACTACGAATATTGTATTGACTTCCTTGCTTTGACCAAACTTTGACCATCTATATCTCGAGAAGAGGCTCCATTTTTCAAGATTGAAGGTGTTTTTTAGTTCATCTTGACGAGATCTTTGATCTGAGACCACTTTCACCAGATTTGAAAATAAAAAAAATTTTCGCTACGAACAATGTACTGACTTCCTTACTTTGACCAAACTTTGACAGTCTGTATCTTGAAAAAAGAGGCTCCATTTTTTAAGATTCAAGGTGTTTTTTGGTTCATCTCGACAAGATCTTCAGTTTGAGACAACCTTCACAAGATTTAGAAACGGTTAAATTTTTAGCTATGAGCATTCTACTATCTTCCTTTCTTTGACCAAACTTTGACCATCTGTATTTTGAGAAGAGAGGCTCCATTTTTCAAGATTCAAGGTGTTTTTTGGTTCATCTCGATGAGATCTTCGATTTGAGACAACTTTCACTAGATTTGGAAACAGTCAAATTTTTAGCTACAAACATTGTACTAACTTCCTTTCTCTAACCAAACGTTGACCATCCTTATCTTTTGAAGAGATGCTCCATTTTTCAAGATTCCAGGTGTTTATTGGTTCATCTTGATGAGATCTACGATTTGATACCACTTTCACTAGATTTTGAAATGGTCAAATTTTTAGCTCCAAACATTGTATTGTCTTCATTGCTTTGACCAAACTTTCACCTGCCGTTTCTTGAGAAGAGATGCTTTATTTTTCAAGATTCAATATGTTTTTTTGTTCTTCTTGATGAGATCTTTGATTTGAGACCACTTTCACCAGATTTGGGAATGGTCAAATTTTTAACTACGAACATTGTAATGACTTCCTTGCTTAGATAAAAATTTGACCGTTTGTATCTTGAGAAGAGAGGCTCTATTTTTCAAGATTCAAGGTGTTTTTTAGTTCATCTTAACGAGATCTTCGATATCAGACCACTTTCACCAAATTTGGAAACAGTTAAATTTTTCGCTACGAACACTATACTGACTTCCTTACTTTGACAAAACTTTGACCATCCGTATCTTGAGAAGAAATGCTCTATTTTTCAAGATTCAAGGTATTTTTTGGTTCATCTTGACCAGATTTTCAGTTTGAGACAACCTTCACCAGATTTGGAAATAGTTAAATTTTCAGCTACAAGCATTGTACTGTCTTCCTTTCTTTGACCAAACTTTGACTGTCCGTCTCTTGAGAAGAGAGGCTCCATTTTTAAAGATTCAAGATGTTTTTTGGTTCATCTCGACGAGATCTTCAATTTGAGATAACTTTCACCAGATTTGGAAATGGTTAAATTTTTAGCTACGAACACTGTACTCACTTCCTTGATCTAACCAAACGTTAATCATCCATATCTTTAGAAGAGATGCTCAATTTTTCAAGAATCCAAGTGTTTTTTGGTTCATCTTGATGAGATCTACGATTTGGGACCACTTTCACAAGATTTGGAAACGGACAAAGTTTTAGCTATAAACATTGTATTGGCTTCATTGCTTTGACCAAAATTTGACCGACCGTATCTTGAGAAGAGAGGCTCTTTCTTTCAAGATTCAAGGTGTTTTTTGGTTCATCTTGATGAGATCTTTGATTTGAGACCACTTTCACTAAATTTGGAAACGGCCAAATTTTTAGCTACGAACATTTTACTGACTTCTTTGCTTTGACCAAAATTTGACCATCCGTATCTTGAGAAGAGAGGCTCTATTTTTCAAGATCCAATGTGTTTTTTGGTTCATCTCAACAAAATCTTCGATTTGAGACCACTTTCACCAGATTTGAAAATGATCATAGTTTTAGACACGAATATTCTACTGACTTCCTTACTTTCACCAAACTTTGACCATCTGTATCTTGAGAAGAGAGGCTCCATTTTTCAAGATTCAAGGTCTCTTTTGGTTCATCTCGATGAGATCTTTGCTTTGAGACCATTTTCACTAGATTTGGAAACAGTCAAATGTTTAACTACGAACACTGTACTAATTTTCTTGCTTTGACCAAACTTTGACCATCCGTATCTTCAGAAGAGATGCTATATTTTTCAAGATTCAAAGTATTTTTTGGTTCATCTCGACAAGATCTTCAACTTGAGACCACTTTACCAAGTTTGGCAATGAATAAATATTTAGCTACAAACACTTTACTAACTTCCTTACTCTGACAAAACTTTGATCGTCTGTATCTTGAGAAGAGAGGCTCCATTTTTCAACATTCAAGGTTTTTTTTGGTTCATCTCAACGAGATCTTTGATTTGAGACCACTTCCATGAGATTTGAAAATGGTCAAATTTTTAGCTACGAATAATGTACTAACTTCCTTGCTTTGACCAAACTTTAACCGTCTGTATCTTGAGAAGAGAGGTTTTATTTTTCAAGATTCAAGGTGTTTTTTGGTTCATCTCGATGAGATCTTCGATTTGAGACCACTTTCACCATATTTGAAAATGATCAAATTTTTAGCTACGAACACTATACTAACTTCCTTGATTTGACCAAACTTTGACCATCCGTACCTTGAGAAGCGAGGCTCCATTTTTCAAGATTCAAGGTATTTTTTGGTTCATCTCGACTAGATCTTCTATTTGAGACCACTTTCACCAGATTTAGAAATGATCAAATTTTTACCTACGAACACTGTACTAACTTCCTTGCTTTAACCAAAATTTGACCGTCTGTATCTTGAGAAAAGAGGCTCCATTTTTCAAGATTCAAGATGTTTTTTGGTTCATCTCGATGAAATCTTTGATTGGAGACCACTTTCACCAAATTTAGAAACTGTCAAATTTTTAGCTACGAACACTGTACTAACTTCCTTGCTTTGACCAAACTTTGACCGTCCATTTGTCGAGAAGAGGCTCTATTTTTCAAGATTCAAGGTCTTTTATGATTGATCTCGATGAGATCTTCGATTTGAGACCACTTTCACTGGATTTGAAAATGGTCAAGTTTTTAGCTATGAACATTGTACCGACTTCCTTTCTTTGACCAAACTTTGACCTTTTTTATCTTGAGAAGAGAAGCTCTATTTTTCAAGATTCAAGATGTTTTTTTCTTTATCTCGATGAGATCTTCGATTTCATACCACTTTCACCAGATTTAAAAATGGTCAAGTTTTTACCTACAAACACTGTACTGACTTCCTTGCTTTGACCAAACTTTGCTCATCTATATATTGAGAAGAGAGGCTCTATTTTTTAAGATTCAAGGTGTTTTTTGGTTCATCTAGAGAAGATCTTCGATTTGAGACCACTTTCACCAAATTTGGAAATCATTAAATTTTTAACTACAAACACTATAATGACTTCCTTGCTTTGACCAAATTTTGACCATCTGTATCTTGACAAGAGAGGCTCCATTTTTCAAGATTCAAGTTGTTTTTTGGTTCATCTGCACGAGATCTTTGATTTGAGACCACTTTCACCATATTTGGAAATGGTCAAATTTTTAGCTACAAACACTATACTGACTCCTTTGCTTTGACCAAACTTTGATCATCTATATCTGTAATACCCCAAAAATGGGCTGTAAGTTCATTAATCTTCTATATCTACAATTCAAACAAAATCGACATCAAAGTCCTAACCTAAGGCACATCTAAACATCATCGAATCATAATTGATTATCTTAAATTCTGCATCGGGGAATATTTCTAGTAATATTCCTAATCATCATAATTATCTTTAATTTTATAATTATTTGGCAATAAATCACATTTATCCTAAAGTTTGATTAATTGAATATTTTCATATTTAATTAATTAGATTTAATATTTGCCACTTAATTGTGTAATTAAATTTAATTCTATCTATTATTAATTATATTATTTAATTTTGACAATAAATCTAATATCATATGAATAATTGATTAAATTCTTATTTAATTAATTAAAGCATGTTGTCATTATTTAATAATATAATTTTTAATAAAAGTTTGATTAAATAATTGATTAACCCATAAATCAATTGTTTTATTTTTAAAAATCAGTTAAGTTGAGCATAAATCACTTTATTATTAAATTAATTCATAAATAAAACATGCACAATCATAAAAGCAAACAACTATCAATTATCAATTAAATCTAAACTCTATTTTGAGTTAAAACTTAGCTTTTGCATGTTTTTGTGAGTTAATTATCTTTTGTTTAAAAATAACTCAAAAATCAACCTGAGTTATTTGAGTGATTTATGGCTTTTATCCATGCACCTCCAAAGCCCTGGATTTCTATAAATTAAGGCTTCAGCTCTTCATAATTCATCTCTCAATCATCTCTCAAATTTGCATCCAAGCATCTCATATTTTTGCACAATCATGCTGGAGAATTGGAGGCTGAGGAATCAACTTGCGAATTCAAAGCTTTGTGAGATCAATTTCAATTGCATAGCTTTTATATCTTAGCATAGAATTTCATAGTTTTCATATCATTGTTAGAATCTTCATTGTTAGATCATTTAGCATCCATAGCATATCAGTTTATCATTCTTATTGCATAAAAAATATCAAAAATATAGATTAATTGCATTCAATTTCATATCCATCTTTTGCATTCAAATCCTTCATTTAGGTGTCGTCTAGGTCATTGATCTCGATTACAATCTGAGAACATCAATCTCGCACCTACTAGAAGGCAATAAATCGCTTGGTTAGATTAGATTTCAATTTTGCACAATTTTGATTATAGCTAACCTCTAATGTTTTACTGAGTGTTGTGTCTACAAATCAGGTACAATTTTCACACACACATTTATGGCACCCACCGAAAAATGCCACTTACGAGCAATCTAACGCCGCTTACGAGAAATCTGATCACGCCTACAAGCAATCTGTTCATGCCTACGAGCAATTTGTTCATGCTTACAAGCATTCTGCTCACGCCTACAAGCATTCTGCTCATGCATGTGATAGTTTCAGTCACGCATCTGCCAGTTTCAGTCACGCATCTGATAGCTCCAGTCACGCATTTGCCATTTTCAGTCACGCATCTGCCAGTTGCAGTCACGCCTATCAGTATTTAAATGACGCCTGTGAGTATTTAAATCATGCCTGGGCACATTTCAGTCATGCCTATCAGTATTTAAATCATGCCTGTGAGTATTTAAATCACACCTGGGCACATTTCAGTCACGCCTATCAGTATTTAAATCATGCCTATGAGTATTTAAATCATGCCTGGGCACATTTCAGTCATGCCTGTGCTCATTTCAATCATGCCTATGCCTATTTTGATCACGCTAGCTTTCTATTTTCTGATTTGTTTTTTTTTTTTAATTTTGGCATTTTCAAAATCCGTGCCACTCTGAAAAACTGGCACCCATTTTTTTTGTGAAATTTTCACATATGGTATTGAAAGTTTAAGTGTGATATATCATTGGAAAGCTCTTTCCAAGCCAAATCCAAGCATGTTGGTTTCATTTTCAAATTTTGTCATTTGATCATAGAATTTGCATATTTGTACTTTTAGATTATTGATTTCTAACGCTTATAGTTTGCTGTCGATTTATCTTGATTTTGTACTTTCAGATGTGTGCTAAATTCTGGATTGCAGAGCGTTGGATCTAAGGTATTCTTCTCAAGCTAATAATATTTCAATTTGGATCCTAAAACAAATCTCTTATGTGTCTAGCTTGTGTGCATCTTTTCATGCTTTGATCTATTTCTACACTTGCATAATTGATACTAGGTTGTGAACCCTTAAGGATTCATTAAGTAGTCTTAGAATATTTGTGATTGATCTTGATTGCTATCTTAGGTTATTGGACTCGCTAATCCGTCGGCCCCTCATTTCCGCCCCGTGGTTGCAATCTCGGCACCATAAAGGGGAGGGGTCAACAGGACAAAAGCTTTAAGTGTTCCACTTGGCAACCCTTTTGTGCTTTTAGGAACTCACTTATTTTCTAAGTTGGGGACTCATTTTTAGCTTGTGTGAGGTGTTAAGTGTTCCACCTTGTGGACTCATCTCATATTCACTTTAAACGTTAAGTGTTCATCTTTCTGCTTTTTGGGTACTTTTGGTAGATTTGCTTTTGGAAACATACATCTGTGCTCACATAGTAATTAGGCCCTATGAACACTATTCGTGATTCTTGAGAGATTGGATTCTTAGCGAAATCCTTCTTGACGATAGAATCCTTGTAGGTAGGGAGGATACTTAGTGCATTTCACATTCAACTTGGTTAGTGTGTCTTCTCTTATTGATCGATACATTCTCTCCCAAGAGAGGTTGATAGATCACGTGGGGTTGACATCATGAGCTTTGGTGAATCAAAATTGGTTAGTGTGTCTTCTCTTATTGATTGATACATTCTCTCCTCAGAGAGGTTGATAGATCATGTGGAGTTGGCATCATAGACCTTGGTGAAGCAAAATTTTGTCTTAGCGTGTCGGATTAATCTGCTTGCTTTGTTTGGGTTAAAAGTGAAGAGGTGTCAAAAACCTTGGATCTAGAGCCAAGTCCCCTTATGGTATAAATCTATGAGTCACCTTTAGAGAGGGTTAACCGTAGCGGACAATCCCTTCACAGGGCAAACTGCATTGACGGAACCTCAAGCGATAATAGCCATTTTTGCCATGGTAGTGACAGCCGCTATATAAATGTCCTTGTGGAAGAAATCTCCATGGGTATGGTTCATTGTTGGGTTGTCATATCTCCCTAGCAGCTCTTGAAGATTAAGTTCTCGGACTGTGTCAAAACCCTGGTGTGTCGGGATTGGAGTTCACCCCTTTGAATCATAAAAGTTGCAGAGTCAAACCATTACTAAAAACCCTAGAGAGGCCAATTTTTCATTCTCAGGTATATGTGTGTTATTGCAAAACTTTTCAGAACATACACAATTAGTATTCTCAGGGATTAGCACAATTTGGTCACTTGATTGTTCATGCGCAAGGTTGCTTTTGCCCTTGTTCATTATTTTCAGACGTGCTTGGAATCACTTGCTTGTTGTTCTGCATGTTTGTTTATCTACTTGGCTATTAAAAATGATCAAATCTGGTATAACCTTCAAAATCTGGACAGTACAATTTGCAAACAATCCAGAACTGAAAACCTTAAATTTTGCAAAAATTGACGTAAAATCTTTCTGGAGTCAAAAGTTGTTTCAAGAAGTCAAAAGTCGTACGAGTTTAACAACTATCATTTCATTGCTACCCAACTGTCGTACGAGTTTAGCAACTATCATTTCATAGGCTACCCAGTGTCGTACGAGTCTGCAGAGTGTCGTTTGGAAAAATTTGAGAGAGTTGTCAGAAATTGTCAAATTGCAAGATATCCAGTGTTTCCAGCCTAGTTCCAGAATCTATCATAAATATCATTGTGTTAGGAACAGAGCAGTAGCTATTGAGCATTGTACCATTTTCCAAGTTTGATCTTTTGAATCTGATCTAGTCTTCTGTTTGATCAATTTGAGTCTTTTTTATCTCGTGTCAAAACCTTGTCATACTATCAATCTTCAATCAATCAATCTTCAAAAATAGACTAAGTGTTGAGAACTCATGTCCGCTATCTTTTGGGTGATCTATCCCATACATCCAGGGCATAGTTTCCTTCACCCACATCTCATCAGATCTTCAAATCTATCATAATCTTGACAAGGTTGCGTCATCTGATTTTCTCAAATCAAATTGTTCTTTAGTTGTCTTCGTCCTTTTCTTCTGTTTCATTCAAAGTTAATGGTGGAGACCAGAGCTTCTTCACACAAGAAATCAGAAGAAACATCTCAGAACTTACTTTTAAACAATACCCCAGGTCCAACTCTTGAACAACTCATCAAGTCAGGTATCTACGAAGATGATGGTCTCGGTAACTTTCGATTGAAAACTGGTTACATACCTCCTCTATCAACTCATAGAGGTAATCAGCAAACTCCTCAATCTGTTCCAGGGAGCCCAAAAACTCCTACCATGTCTCAAGCAGGGACAACCCATGGTTCTCTAGGAGGAGGATCCCAAGGACACCATTCTCAACATAATGTTGACCAAGACCCTACACCCTCTGAAATCCATCGATGTCAGAATGATGATGAATTCAAGAGAATGATGAGGCATTTCTTGGAAGTGGATAGAGAGGCATACTTTTTACAATTAGCCCAGGAAGGGGCTAAGCTTCCTCCCAACTTTAATGTTGATGATATAATCACACATGAGGAAGAAACTCCACTCACAGCTATGACAAAATAGATGCATGCTATACAAGTCGAATTTAACAATCTTAAGAAGGAGAAGGAACCCAAGGAGTTCTCCATGGAGGCCCTATGTCCTTTCCCATTCGACAAAAACTTGTATATCCCACCATTCCCAAAAAGAGTGGAGATACCAAAGTATGACAAATATGACAGACACTCTGATCCTCAAGATCATGTTAGAGAGTTATGTACGCAATCCATGGAATTCATGCATGAACCAACTTATCTAATGCATCTTTTTCCTAGATCCTTGGGAGGAGCATCCATTCAGTGGTTTTCAAGATTACCTTCTACGATCAAAAATTTTGAGGAATTGATTAAATTTTTTTATCAACAATATTCCTACAATATTCAACATCCGGTCACCATGATTGATATCTGTAACCTCAAGCAATATCCAGGGGAATCATTCCTAACTTTTCTCAAGAGGTGGCGAAAGAAATTTTCTCTATATGCAATTTCCCGAAATGGAGAAACTTGAAATCTTTATCAATAACCTTGTTCCAGAGCTCAATTATCCATTACAAATGCAAGATCATGTATCTTTTGATAAAATGGTGGATAATGCAATCAAGATTGAGAAAGTACTTATCAAGAAAGGAGAAATCACACTTCAAAAGGACAAGTCTGAATCTGGATCTAGCTCAAAAGATAAAAACAAGAGCTGGAATAGAAACAAAGGTATCATCTCTGATGGTGTTGTTGACACTATCCACACCCCATCAAAGGCACCGGCCTACAATCTCACCCTTGCCACCAAAGCCATTGAAGCTTCAGAGCAAAAATCTGCTGAACCATCTCCAAAGAAGCCATTCAAACGATGGGATAATAAATGAAAGTTTACTCCCCTGGGAGAATCTTTGGAATCTACCCTGAGAACCCTGATAGCTGATAACATGATCTCTTTACCACCAATCCAAAACCCTGATCCAGATCCAAAACCATATTAGTGGAAAGATAATGAATTCTGTGCTTTCCATCGGACTAAAGGCCACAAAACTAATGGATGCTTCCACTTGAAGCATACCATTCAAGACTTGATAGATCAAGGGGACATCACGATCGATAATCCTACTAGCAATAATGATCACATAGCATTTACAGAACCATTTCCACAATATGGCAAGGGAGTTTCCACTTCTCAGCCTAACATGGGGGCAAAAGTCAACTATGCCTACCCTAGAAACAATGTTGTCATCAATATGGTTGAACCATGTCTCTCTGAGAGCTGCAATGTCATCACGATTATATGAAGAGACAAAAATCATTCCTCAGCTAATGCGGTTACCAGATCACAAGCTTAGACTCATCTGAAAGGACAAACACCAAGTTCATCTAATGTCCCTAAGATACCTTTCAATCTCACATCTACTTCTAAATAGAAGGTTGCCTCAAAATCTTCCAATCCAAAGGATACAAGACCTACATCTTATAGCATCGTCCAACAACTCCAGCATACCAATGCCAAAATCTCTATGTTTGAGTTACTTCGAATATCTCCAGCACATAGAGATATCCTAGACAAAGCTTTGCTCAGCTCTAATGTTTCTGATGATCTCGATCTAGACAGGTTCCAGACTATGGTTGGTCGTCTAACATCTCCGCAATATATCTCCTTTTCAGAGGAAGATGACAACTCCCTAAGTCACCCACATAATCAGACCTTGCACATAGAAGTCTTGATCCAGAACCGTCGAGTCAAACGTGTGTTGATAGATGGGGGCGCAGGCCTCAACATTTGTTCTTACAACTTAATCACACAGTTGGGATTCTCAGAGATGGCTATTGATCCTCGAAAGAAGATCACCATAAAAGCCTATGATGAACAAGAAAGAGCTTCTAAAGGCACCATTGTCTTACCTATCCGAGTGGGTCCAGTCATCAAAGATACCACATGTCAGGTGCTTGATCTACCATTGGCTTACAATATCCTTCTAGGGAGACCTTGGATACATGAAATGCAAGCTATTCCTTCTACGTACCATCAATGCTTGAAATTTCCCTATGGAGTGGAGTTTACTATCCCAGCAGATCTAAATACAACTTGCAATACATTGAAGGAAAGTGCCAATAAGCTTGTTCCCAATAACAGAGAATCTTCCATCACACAGCTAAATGTTGCTTCCATATCTAAGATGGACGACATTGCTAAAGAGATCAATATCAAAGAAAATGGGATGGGAGAATACACTATAGAGCCAGTCTTGTCTCTGACATCTCTCCCAATCTCACCTAAGTCGTATGGACAATCCTTAAAGCAGTCTAAATCAGAACCTAAGGAACCTATGGAAACATACAAAAGAAATTTTGTGGCGGAGCAAGTATCCAAACAAGAATTTGAAGAGGATGAAGCTGTGCTGGCGTGGCTATATAAAGAGAATTCTGAATCTAAAATTGTTCAACCTAGTGAATCTATAGCACCTACAATCCCTTCTAATTCATATGGTCCAGGAAACAAATTGATAGCCAAGATGGGATATTTCAGTCAAGGACCTCTAGGAATCAGCGGAAAGGGTCTTGTGACACCCATTTCACATATTGGTAGAGCCAACAAAGATACTGGTGGCTTAGGGTTTAAGAAGAAACCCTATCATCTCAAAGGTGGTTGTTCTCATGTCATAGAACAAATTTCACCAGGAGAACCCCTTCTTAAGAAAGAAGAAATAGAACCCTCTGATGATGATTCAGATAGCTCTGAGCTTATCCCATATGAAAAATTTCCTAAAGAGATCAAAGATCTTCTTGATGATACAGATGATCCTATCAAAAGAATTAATGTAGTAGAAATACAAGAACCTACTGTAGCGCAAGAGATGGTTGCACCACAAGAACCAGTCAATCTCAAAGGTGATCAAACTGATCAAGAAGAAGGGGGTAGTTATTCTAACACTGATTCCCATGAATATGAATTCAAGTCAAAAACTGAGGGTAATCCTTCTTGGGGTATTCATCCTAATTTCACACATTTTCTAAGATTTCCTAGAGATCCTGAATCAGAAGATGAGTCAAATGACTATGAATGGGGAGCCATTCCAGAAGAAGATGAGCTTATCACAGAGAAATATATTGATATTATTCACCAATATGTATCCCAACCCAACGTAGGTCTAGAGTGAAATAATGAACTTAACGTGTCTGATCCACCTATGGCTGAAGAGGACTCCCATGATGATGTTGAGCCTATTCATGAATTGAAAATTTTGAGCTGTAATATCACCTTTGAACTTGAGCGTCGGGTTAGGACCAATGATGACATAACCCCATCCGTGAACACCATATCCCAAGCCTTTCCCGCTTTGACTATCCAACGCCCTGATCTTATCGACCAAACTTCCACAAACCCAAGCCATGGTGTTTACACCTTTTCCAGTGACTATGCCCTTGCTTGTTACCTTAATGCAGTGGAGCCTATGAGTACTTCCATCAGTGAACCGAGCGTTAGCATGACTGAGTCAGACATCAAATATCTTAGTCAAAAAAATAAAAATAAAAAGAAAAAGAGTTCTGAGGGTGAAAACCACCTTGTGGCAGTCTCAGAACTGACAAAAGTAAAAAGAAAAGATGTATCTGAAGGTGAAAACCTCTCTGAGGCACCTAAGGATGAGATATTTGATGTCCTTCCAAGTCATTTACAGGATAGATCTCCAGTTCTGATTGAGCCAACTCAATCCATCAATTTGGGTACAACAAAGGAACCACAATTGGTACATGTAGAACAATCTCTATTAGAAGAAGAGAAACAAAAATTCACTACATTCTTATCAGACAAAAAGATCAACTTTGCATGGAAATATTCAGATATGCCAGGATTGGATCCCAATCTCATTATGCACCATCTATCCATTGCTCCTGGAGTAAAACCAATCAAGCAAAAATTGAGAAAGATGCATCCTCATGTTGCACTCTTAGTCAAAGCAGAACTAGAAAAACTCCTAAAAGTTGGATTCATCCGTGTCATAGACTATGCTAAGTGGATCTCTAACATTGTACCTATTTCAAAACCAGATGGTTCAATCAGAGTGTGCACGGACTTTAGAGATGTGAACAGAGCATACCCTAAGGGTGATTTTCCACTGCCTAACATTGATACGATAGTGGACATGACTGCGGGCTATGAAATGTATTCCTTAATGGATGGCTTTTTTGGGTACAACCAAATCAAAATTGCTCCAGAAGATCAAGAGAAAATAGCTTTCACATGTGCGTGGGGAACCTTCTGTTGGAATGTTATGCCATTTGGACTCAAAAATACGGTAGCTACATACCAAAGAGCAATGACATCTATTTTTCATGATATGATGCATAGAACAATGGAGGATTATGTTGATGATACATTAGCAAAATCAATGATCAAAACTGAACATCTACCTAACTTGAGCATGATCCTTGACAGAATGGAAAAATTTAGTCTCCGACTAAATCCTAAGAAGTGTGCTTTTGGTGTCACTTCTGGAAAGCTCTTAGGATACATAGTTTCAAAGAAAGGCATTGAAGTTGATCCGGCTAAAGTCAAGGCTATAATAGAGATGCAACCTCCCACAAATATCAGTCAAATGAGGACATTGCAAGGTAGAGTTCAATCTATCAGAAGATTCATATCACAGCTAGTGGACATATCACAGCCTTTTACAAAAACATTATATAAAGGTGTGACCTTTGCATGGAATGAAGAATGCGAGAACAACTTTAACCATATCAAGAAGTATCTATCAAATCCACCTATCTTGATGCCTCCTATTCATGGGAAGCCATTGATCTTGTATGTCTCTACAACAGCCACATCACTGGGGGCATTGCTAGTGCAACATGATGAAGACAAAAAGGAAAGAGCCATCTACTATATAAGCAGAACATTGGTGGCGTATGAAAAGAACTATTCTATGATTGAGAAAGCTTGTCTCGTTGTGATCTTTGCATCATAGAAACTGAGACACTACATGTTAGCTCATACTACTCATTTGGTAGCTAAAATTGATCCACTGAAATATCTCCTAAGCAAAGCTGCCCTCATAGGTAGACTAGCTAAATGGGTCATGCTCTTGAGCGAATTTGACATTGAATATGTTGAAAGAAAAGCTATCAAAGGACAAGTCATTGCTGATCAATTAGCTGAAGCACCACTATTTGATGATACACCCATGCAAATGGAATTTCCTGATTCCTCTATCATGCACCTCTCTTCTAGAGCATGGCGGTTATTCTTTGATGGCTCCTACACAGAGAATGGATCTGGAGCAGGCATATTGTTCATCACTCCTCAAGGATACTCGATACCCAAAGCATTTAGACTAAATTTTCCTTGCACAAACAATATTGCTGAATATGAGGCACTTCTTAATGGTATGAAAATGGCAATACAGTGGAGAGTTACAGAGATGCACATCCATGGAGACTCACAACTTGTTATCCACCAAGTCAATGAGGTGTACCAAACCAAAGATGAAAAGCTCATTCCTTACAAGAGAATGGTAGATGATTTAAAGAAATACTTCATCTCTATCACATTTGAGCAAATACCCAGAACAAAGAATAAGGCTATCGATGCAATGGCGACACTATCTACTCTCTTACAGTAGCCCGAACATGAGCTACGCTACAAGTTCCTGGTGGAAGCCCTATCCTATCCTGCATATGACTCCCCTGAAACCCGCATGATTTGCACCGTTGTAGGTTATGATTCATCCCGCTACAAAAATCTGTTCTCCTATCTCCACGACCAAATCATCCTTGAGTCCTTTAACCATTTTGAGAAATGAAACCTTATCCGATCCGCATCCTGATATGTCATCATTGGTAATGATCTGTACAAATGAGGTCTAGATGGTACACTGCTTAGATGTTTAGAATGGGAAGAGTCTCAACGTGCATTAGAGGAAGTCCACGAGGGTATATGTGCGTCACACTCGAACGGTTTAACGTTAGCTCGAAAACTTATTAGGGCTGGGTACTATTGGCCTGAAATGGAGAAAGAGGCTATTAAATTTGCTAAAAACTGTCAACAGTGTCAAGTACATGGCAACTTGATTCATGCTCCAGGGAGAGATCTAATTCTCTTTACTACACAATGGCCTTTTCAACAATGGGCATTTGATCTCATAGGTGCTATTCATCCGCACTCTTCTAATGGACATACCCATATAATCACAGCTACAGATTATTTTACAAAATGGGTAGAAGCAGTTCCTCTAACACAAGCAACAAGGAAACAAATCTCTATGTTCATCCTGAACTACATCATTTTCAAATATGGGATCCCTCATTCCATAGTCACAGACAATGGGGGACAATTCAAAAACAAGGACCTAGATGACTTATGTGCCAAATTCAAGATTACTCAACATTGGTCATCTATCTACTATCCTCAAGGGAATGGACAAGCTGAAGCTTCAAACAAAAATCTCTTGAAAATCTTGCACAGAATAGTGAATAAAATAGGAAGAGACTGGCATCTCATGATCAATCTAGCTCTTTGGGCCTATAGAACTAGTATCAAAATGCCTACAGGGGCTACACCTTTCGCTTTAGTTTATGGATCCGAAGCGGTACTGCCTATTGAGGTTGAAATCCCATCACTCAGAATCAGAATGCATGGGCTTGTCACTGATGATGACTACAAAGTGTCTAGGTTACAAGAACTGGAACTACTAGATGAGCGCAGACAAGCAGCGTATGATCATCTCAGAGTATATCAGAAGAGAATGTCTAGAGGCTACAACAAGAAAGTCAGACACAGAGAATTTCAGATTGGTGATCTAGTCTTGAGAGAAAATCCTAAAAATCAATCCCATCGAGAATGCAAGGGGAAGTTCAAACCCAACTGGCTGGATCCCTTTGTAATCACTACTACTTTTGGCTCTGGTGCCTATCAACTCTCAACGACTGAAGGAGAATAGCTCCAAGAACCAATCAACGTTCTCCATCTGAAGAAATTCTACGCCTAATGCATTCAGTGCTTGGTAAATGTCTTGAAAAAATCTTAAAAATCAGAAAAAGTCCTAAAAAAATGAACATCTTGGTGAAAACCTAGCAATAGGCACCTTGATGATTCACAAAAAAAGTAAAAAAAGTATCAAAAATTCAAAAAAATTGAAAAAATGAAAAATACAAAAAAATGAAAAAAAGAAAAAGTGCCTTGGTGAAAACCTGGAAACAGGCGCCTTGGTCGCAAAAATAGAATCTCTACCAAGATGGTGAAAAGCTGACAAACGGGTGCCACTTGTTCCAAAATGCTCCATCTATCAGTGCAATCTTGGTCTTTCCTAGCTTTCAGTCTTGCTTTAGTTTGTACACATCTCCCGATTTGTTTCTGCATTTCCAATTTTCAATAAGTCAGTCTGTACACCAACCAGCTCAAGCGTCTGTATCCTATCAATGTTTAACACTTGGGAGAAATCAATGTCATATCCTATGGTCTCCTATGTATCTTAGATGTGTCATATCCACTCAGAGTCCTTTGAAGCTTCATTTGAGTCAGTCAAGTCTGTCTTGTCTCCAGAAAGGATTTTGCGTCTACAACAATGCAATCAAACATCAAAACTCAACTGAAAACAATCTATGCTTTTTACATGCTTTTATCTCCTTGTATGCTTACTGATTCGCATTGAGATTTTTTTTTTGCATATTGTGTCCCTTCGAGCTCTTCGATGATGTCCTTTACAGGATTTAGAGAGTGATGACTGGGGGCATAATCTTTTCTTTTTTTTCTGCTTGTATGTGAAAATCTAACAACTTTGGAAATTTCAGATTGAAATGGTGTCCGACTATAAGAGCCTCTATCTCAAATTGGATGGCCATGCGTACCTCGACCATTGATACCCAAACAATTCAAGGAAGTTTGATCTAACTATTGTCTTTTTGAGTAAGTTATTTCTCCTACTGTGGAACGTGATCTTGCCTAAGGATGTGAATGATAAAGGGTCACTACGGGTAATTCACATTGGATTTAGAATGATCTCTTGACTGTTTGATGTGTTTGCAACGCAAGGCATACTCAGGTCATCACGACGTTTATGTTTTGATGCTTGTACAAATTGCTATATCAAATGGACATGATATTCAGGTTATCCTATCATTTGTGCCTTGGTGCTTATATCTAATCCGACATTTCAAAAATAAAATCAATATTCATATGTCCATGGTTGTTGACCAGTGGGTGTTGCATTGATTCTTGCGCATACAAATCGATATTCATATGTCTATGGTTTCATAGCTAGTGGGCATTGTATTGATTTATCCGGTTACCTAAAAGTTCAATGATGATAACAAATCGACACATGATTAGTGACTAGGTCCTAGGTCTTAGGTTGCATTTCATTTTGCATGTCTCTTTGCATTTTGCATGTTGCATGATCTCACAATGACTAAATGAACTTCAATGCTTCAATAATTCTTCAATCACCTCTTCCAATCTAACAAGAGCTAAATCCCACATGAAGGTTCCTCCAATGAAATAGCAAGTAGAATCCTTTTTCGGGATCAAAATTCAAATTTGAGATCATTTATCTTATTCACTGCTTGCATAATCAACCTTCCATCATCACAGAAATCTAAAATTCAACTTAACTGATTATCTTCCATCAAACTATCAAAAATTCAACTTGGTCAACCATGGTCAACTCATGGTCAAACCTAGTCAACCTTGGTCTCCAAGACCTCTAAACGATGCAGAATGCACTCTTGAATGTGTATAACCACTTTTCCCATCAATCAACATGCTTCTGAGCTCTCAACACTAACTTTTCTTGTCAGATTTCAATTTTAATCCCGAAGGGGGCATGGTATTGCACATCAATTCAAAGTCTGTAAATCAAAATTCTATCGATCAAGTCTATCAATATCTTTCATCAGTGATCAAGACAAACAATCACGTCTAGTTACTGACTCATCAAAAGTCCTCATCACTTGGGGCAAATCTATCATCACTTGGGGCATATCAGTTTCGTTGATCCATATCAATCTGGTATCCTCCTAATCTTGTAAACTATATCAGTTTTTGCAACCATCGGATCATAGTGTTCTTTCCTTGGTTCTTCGGTGACTGAAGGGTTTGCATGTGATACCTGCTAGTTCTGCTAAGACAATCGAGTCTAGAACGGGTCACTCACTTCTTTGCAATCCTAAGGTTTGGAATCAGGTGTTTGGACACTTTTTCGCAATCATAGGTTCATTTGCTGTTATAGTGAACATTATCTTTGGTCATTCAGGACCTATTATCTTCATATCAAATCAATATCAATCAGCTTCTGTCTCATATCAATTATCAATTTCAAACATCAGTTTCATATCTCTATCAAACACAGACTATCTTTGAACCACTGCGCTTCGCATAGTAATTCAAAGAGGGGCAAAATGTAATACCGCAAAAATGGGCTGTAAGTTCATTAATCTTCTATATCTACAATTCGAATGAAATCGACATCAAAGTCCTAACCTAAGGCACATCTAAACATCATCGAATCATAATTGATTATCTTAAATTCTGCATCGGGGAATATTCCTAGTAATATTCCTAATCATCATAATTATCTTTAATTTTATAATTATTTGGCAATAAATCACATTTATCCTAAAGTTTGATTAATTAAATATTTTCATATTTAATTAATTAGATTTAATATTTGCCACTTAATTGTGTAATTAAATTTAATTCTATCTATTATTAATTGTATTATTTAATTTTGACAATAAATCTAATATCATATGAATAATTGATTAAATTCTTATTTAATTAATTAAAGCATGTTGTCATTATTTAATAATATAATTTTTAATAAAAGTTTGATTAAATAATTGATTAACCCATAAATCAATTGTTTTATTTTTAAAAATCAGTTAAGTTGAGCATAAATCACTTTATTATTAAATTAATTCATAAATAAAACATGCACAATCATAAAAGCAAACAACTATCAATTATCAATTAAAGCTAAACTCTATTTTGAGTTAAAACTTAGCTTTTGCATATTTTTGTGAGTTAATTATCTTTTATTTAAAAATAACTCAAAAATCAACCTGAGTTATTTGAGTGATTTATGGCTTTTATCCATGCACCTCCAAAGCCCTGGATTTCTATAAATTAAGGCTTCAGCTCTTCATAATTCATCTCTCAATCATCTCTCAAATTTGCATCCAAGCATCTCATATTTTTGCACAATCACGCTGGAGAATTGGAGGCTGAGGAATCAACTTGCGAATTCAAAGCTTTGTGAGATCAATTTCAATTGCATAGCTTTTATATCTTAGCATAGAATTTCATAGTTTTCATATCATTGTTAGAATCTTCATTGTTAGATCATTTAGCATCCATAGCATATTAGTTTATCATTCTTATTGCATAGAAAATATCAAAAATATAGAATAATTGCATTCAATTTCATATCCATCTTTTGCATTCAAATCCTTCATTTAGGTGTCGTCTAGGTCACTGATCTCGATTACAATCTGAGAACATCAATCTCGCACCTACTAGAAGGCAGTAAATCACTTGGTTAGATTAAATTTCAATTTTGCACAATTTTGATTATAGCTAACCTCTAATGTTTTACTGAGTGTTGTGTCTACAGATCAGGTACAATTTTCACACACATAGTATCTTGAGAAGAGAGGCTCCATTTTTCAAGATTCAATGTATTTTTTGGTTCATCTTGATGAGATCTTCCATTTGAGATGACTTTCACCAGATTTGGAAACAGTCAAATTTTTAACTATGAACACTGTACTGACTTCCTTGCTTTGACCAAACTTTGACCATTTGTATCTTGAGAAGAGGGGCTCCATTTTTCAAGATTAAAAGTGTTTTTTGGTTCATCTCGACAAGATCTTCAATTTGAGAAGACTTTCACCAGATTTTGAAATGGTCAAGTTTTTAGCTATGAATACTGTACTAACTTCCTTGCTTTGACAAAACTTTGATTGTCTGTATCTTTAGAAGAGGCTTCATTTTTCAAGATTTAAGGTGTTTTTGGTACATCTTGATGAGATCTTCTATTTGAGACCAATTTCACCAGATTTGGAAATGGTCAAGTTTTTCACTATGAACACTATACTGAATTCCTTGCTTTGACCAAACTTTGACTATCTGTATCTTGAGAAGAGAGGCTTTGTTTTTTAAAATTCAATGTATTTTTTGGTTCATCTCGATGAGATCTTCGATTTGAGACCACTTTCACCAGATATGGAAACAATTAAATTTTTAACTATGAACACTATACTAACTTCCTTTCTTTGACCAAACTTTGACCATCCGTACCCTGTGAAGAGAGGCTCCATTTTTCAAGATTCAAGGTGTTTTTTGGTTCATCTTGACGAGATCTTTGATTTGAGACCACTTTCATTAAATTTGGAAATGGTCAAATATTTAGCTACGAACACTATACTGACTTCCTTTATTAGACCAAACTTTGACCCTCCATATCTTGAGAAGAGAGGCTCTATTTTTCAAGATTCAAGGTGTTTTTTGGTTCATCTTAACGAGATCTTCGATTTGAGACCACTTTCACCATATTTTAAAATGGTTAAATTTTTAGCTATGAACACTATATGGAGTCCCTTACTTTGACCAAACTTTGACCGTTCATATCTTGAGAAGAGAGGCTCCATTTTTCAAGATTCAAGGTGTTTTTTGGTTCATCTCGATGAGATCTTTGATTTGAGACCACTTTCACCAGATTTGGAAATTGTCAAATTTTTAGCTATGAACACTGTGTAATGCCCCAAAAATGGGCTTCAAAACCATTGACCTCCTACATCGATAAATCGATCAAAATCAACATAAAATTTATAGCCTAAGGCACCTTTGCACATCGAATCATCGAAACCCTAATCGATTTTATCTTAATTCTTTATCGAGGAATATTCCAAAATATTCCTAATTTATCCTAATTATATCTAATTAAATATTATTTGGGGATAAATGTCATTATTTTATTTATCCTAGGTTTAATTAATTGAATATGTTGAGTATTTAATTAATTGAATTTAATTCTGCCACTTAATTATTTAACTGGATTTAATTGAATTTATTCCTAATTAATATTGTTTTTAATTGACAAATAAATGAAATTTTTAAAAATAATTGATTAAATGTTTATTTAATTGATTAAATCAAATTATCAAATTTAATAATATATTTTTGGGATAAAGTTTGATTAAATAATTGATTAACCCATAAATCAATTATTTTTATTCAAAAATCAATTGAGAATAAAACACATGGAATATTATATAAATTCATAAATATTCATGCACAATCAGAAAAGCAGTTAAACTTTAAATCAACTATTCAATTCAATTTGTTAACTTTTTGGACTCAACACGTGATTGTGAGTTAAAAAGTGATCTGAACTCCTGATTTGAGTTAAAAAGCTAATTTTGCATGATTTTGTGAGTTAACTATTTCTAATTTTCTAATAACTCAACAATCAATCCGAGTTGATCAGGGAGAGATTTTTGGTTTTCCATCAGTTCTTGAAAACCATGGATTTTTATATAAACGAGGCTCAGTCCTTTATAAATGACAGTGAATTTGGAGAATCTTGCTTGTGTGATCTGGCGAATTGTGAGATTGTGCAATTTTGAGATTCTTGTTATCATTTGTTTCATTCATTTTCATAGCATTCATAGCATTGTTAGAATAGATTTCAATTGCCTTTCATCTAGTTTTACATCATTTCATACAATTTTTCATCCATATTGCATAGAAAAATAAAAAATATAGCTTAATCTGCATTCATTTTTCATAGATTTCATCATTAAATCCTTCGTCTAGGTGTTGCATTGTCATTGATCTCGGTTATTTCTGAGAATATCATACTCCCATCTATTAGAAGGCGGTAAATCATCTCGTTAATGATATTTTTCTTATTTTTAGATTTTCTAATTTGTTGACCTATAATGTTTTACTAAAGTGTTGTGTTCATAGGTAGGTACAATTCCACACACACATTTATGGCACCCACCGTGGGGCCTGACAACAGATTTCCATTATCAAATTCTTATTTTTATGACATTTAAAATTCAAGCTTTGATTTTTATTTTTATTTATGTACAATCTTGTATGACATTTGTAGATTGTTGTACCAGAAGTCTGTCTATCGTACGACAGATGATAGTTTGTATTGTCATTCGGTTGTTTGGTATTATCGTATGAGCTTTCAATTGTCGTGTGTGCAGGAACCTAGAGTCATATCATGTATGGATTGTCATATGAGAACTAGTATATTGTTATACGAGTTTTGACACCAAATTTCAATTGTCGTATCAGATTTTTGGGCACTTTTTGAGATTTGGATTTTAGATTTTGTCTGACAGTAACCCTAATGATTGTTGCTTGCTGCTATTTGATCATTTTTATAGCCTAACACATCTTTGGAGGATGAAAAGATGAAGAATGAGCATAAAAACCTATTCTTTAGCCTCTTCTTGTCTTGACTTCTAAGCCCATCTTTTGTAGATAACCCCATTTTCAGGAAACCGTTGGTCAAAGATGCTCATTCAAAAAAAAATTTGACAAGTGGTTTTGCAAGTTGCCTAATCTTCTTCGAGAAAATATTCTATTTTCTTAGAATTTTATTTCATTTTCATAGGCATCTAGCTAATTAGGCACGTGTGCTTATTTTCATTAAGGTAGATATTGAGGGGATTGTGCTCTTCTCCTTTTTAGGAGAATCAGAAACCCATAAGGTATCTTCCCTAGTGCTAGTTTGTGTACTGTCTTTGGATTGAGACTACTTAACATGTTTTCGATAGGGAAAAGGACAAGGTTAGGGGATTATTCTCTTCTCTTTCAGAGAATTAGAAACCCAAATCCTGTGATCCCCAACCTCACATTTCAATTAATCCTTTAGAGGGCCTACCAGAGAGGTAAAAATCTCTTGAGAATGACCCAAGTGGGGACAAGTCTTAAGCCAACTCTTCCACCCCACTATAAAATTTGACACTTCCTTGAGGTTAAAGCCTTAGAAGACATAACTGCACTTGATCCTTGGATTCATTCCATGAACACGCTTTGATTTTGTGTAGAGCGGAGCCACTTAAATCTTGCTTGTGAGACTACACTGGTTAGAGTGCTCATAGGGTTAACAACCTAAATCCTACTAGCAGTTTTATGGGACATAGTTGTGAATGGATTCCTTGATTAAAATCCTAAGCTAGTTTTCCACTGATCCACCCCTGAAGGATTTGTAGTGCTTGTGCGAGGTGAATAGTAATCACCCCAAGAAACTCATCATATCGAGCCCTCTTCGAGAACTTGGCTAATATGGTTGGCTTCAACATCCATTATGTGTTGTTGGACCTTCATATTCTAAGGAGTCCATGAGTGTGTTCCTAAGTCAATGAGCAAGTAATACATCTCTTCTCCTAGCTAGGGTAAGATAGGTGTGATTGATTCATTGAGTCAGTTCCCTTTATTTTTTGTGATTGTGAACCTATTGCTATGTTAAACAACCTAAGACAATCCAATACATAGATTTTCAAAAACCTGGACAGAGAAATTTGTGAACAATTTGATACCAAAAACACCAAACAGCTGAGAAACTTGCAAAATTTGAAGCAAAATCCTTCTCTAGTGTAAACTATCATCCTAAATTTTCAATTGTCATATGACAATTTCTTTGATTTTCTATTGTCGTACCAGAAACCCCTAATTGTGGTACGGGTACCAACACTGTGTCGTATGAGTCTTGTTACAAACCCTCAGTAGAAAGAAAAATCCTAGAATCATTTGTCCTACGAGCCTATGCAATTGTCATCCCAGACCCCATTATGTGTCGTACGAGCTTGGATACTATCGTACGATATTTTATCAAAAATTACCAAAAAGTCAAAATTTGTCAGAAATTTAATTAACTAGAAATTACTATCTAGATTCTGTCAAAATTCTCACTATGACAGGAACATAGTAGAGCTAATAGCAAATTCATTCTATTTTCCTAAAGTGACCAATTGAGCCCGATTTTTCATCTAATTGATCAGTCTGAATCCTATCTCATCTTATGTCAAAATTTTGTCAAAACAAACCTCTGAATCAACATCTTCAAATGGCTAAGTGTTGTGAGTAGGTGTCCACAATCTTTTGGGCATCTACCCATACATCTCAGACACTATATCCCCCATTTACATCCAAATTATCTTTTCAAAAACCAATCTTGACAAGGTTACATCACCTAATCTTTCCTAAATCAGACTATCTCTTAGTTGTCATATATGGTTCTAAGTGTTCAACCAAGGTTAATGGTGGAAACTAGAGCTTCATCACACAAAAAACCCTAAGAAGAACCAAAGGTCTCACCTTCATCATCTTTCATTTTTCTAACCTTTCATCAACCCTACGATATAAATTCTTACGAAGAAGATGCCCAAGGTAATCTACATATGAAATAAGGTTACTCTAATCCTCCACAATCAATTCAGGGAGATAATCAGAATGCCACTATGTCATAAGGTGGGGGTAACTAGGGCTCACAAGGTCACCAATCCAATTAGGGTAGAGATTAAGAACCAACACCGTCAAAAGTTGAACAATTCATGATGACCACTTTTAGAAATTGATGAGACACTTCTTACAAGAAGAGAAAGAGGCATATTTCCTACAACTAGCTCAACAAGGAGCCAAACTTCCTCAGGACTTTAATGTCAAAAACATCATCACATAAGAGGAAGAAAATCCCATCATAGCTATGATGAAACAAATGCATGACATGAAAATCAAGCTTAACAAGTTGGAAAAGGAGAAAGAACCCATCAAATTCTCTATGGAAGCTCTATGTCCATTTCCATTCGATAAAAACTTGTACATGCCACCATTCCCGAAAAGCATGGAGTTACCCAAATATGAAAAATATGATGGAAATTTTGATCATGTTAGAGAATTTTTTATTCTATCCATGGAGTTTATGCATGAACCAACATACTTAATGCGTCTCTTCCCATGATCTTTGGGAGGGGAAGCCATCAACTGGTTCTCTAAGATGCCTCCAACTATCAAGACCTTTGAGGTGTTAATCAATTTGTTTTATCAGCAATACTCCTACAATATCCAACATCTGGTCACCATGATTGACATCTGCAATCTAAAACAAAACTCAAGAGAACCCCTCCTGACCTTCCTCAAACATTGGAGGAAGAATTTTTCACTCTATGCCCGACCAATTCCAGAGAATGAGAAGCTAGAAAGCTTTATCAATAATCTGATTCCAAAAACAATTATCATCTGCAAATGCAAAATCATACATCCTTTGATAAAATGGTATAAAATGCCATAAAGATCAAAAATGTGCTTGTTCAAAAGGGACACATATCATTTCATAAAGAAAACAAGTACAATTCAAGATCTAGTTCCAACAAGGATAAGTGAAAAATCTGGAACAAGAAAAAAAACATTATCACAGATGGTGTTGTTGATCATATCAATGCTCCACCTAAAGCACTAACATTTAATCTCACCATTGCCACCCAAGCCATAAAAGGTTCAGAGATGAAAGCAACTAAACTGGCTAAAAATTCAACTAACTACAAACCTTGGGTTACATAACCAAAGCATGAGTTCACTCCTCTAGGTGAGTCCTTAGAATCTTCCATGAAAAACTCTATTGGCAAATAATATCATCTCGTTACTTGAGATCAAACCATATGACCCTGAAGTCAAACCTAAGCGGTGGAAAGAGACCAATTTCTATGTTTTCCATCGAAACAAGGGTCATAAAACCAATAACTACATGCGTCTAAAACATCTCATTCAAGACAAAACCGACGCCGAAGAAATTTTGATTGACATCCATAAATCCAATAACGATCATACAACATTCACAGAACCTTTTTTGAAACATAATCAAGGAGATTTGTCTTCAAAATCAAACATGGGTGCTAAAGTCAATTACACTTACTCAAGTAACAATGATGTTATCAACATGGTAGAACAATGCCTATCTGAACACTGCAATGTCATCACTATTGTCAAAAAGGATAGAGATAATAAGACAACTAATGTAGTTACTTGATCTCAAGCTTGGGAAATTCTCCAAGGACAAAACTTGGGTTCATCAAATGCCCCAAAGGTGCCATTTAATCTTTCATCTGTATCTAAACAAAGGAGTACTTCCAAATCTTCCAATTCTAAAGAGTCCAAAGAGATATAATATAGTATCATCTAGAAATTGCAACACACTAATGCCAAAATCTCTATATTCGAGTTGCTTTGCATCTCTCCTGCTCATCATGCAATTCTGGATAAAGCTCTAATTGGCTCTAATGTTCCCAAAGATCTTGATCTTGATAGATTTCAAACAATGGTGGGTCACTTGATGTCCCCTCAATACATGTCCTTTTTAGAAGAAGATGACAACTCACTGAGTCACCCCCATAACCAGCCCTTGCATATTGAATTCTTAATCCAAAACTGTCATGTCAAATGTGTGTTGATAGATGGAGGCGCTAGTCTAAATATCTATTCCTACAAATTGGTTACACAACTAGGATTTTTAGAATATGCTATTCAACCTAAAAAGAAGATAACCATAAAAGCATATGATGAACAAGAAATAAATTTCAAAGGATTCATTGTGCTACCTATCAGGACAAGACCTGTCATCAGAGATATCACCTGTCAAATGTTGGATTTCCTCTTGGCCTATAGCATTCTTCTAGGAAGGCCCTGGATTCATGAGATGCAAGCTATTCCATCAACATACCACCAATGTCTAAAATTTCCCTATGATGGAGTAGAGGTCACTATACCTGCAGACACATCAGCATCTTGCAATGCTTTGAAGGAAAGTGCAGATAAACTTGTTCCACATAATAGGGAATCTTCCACCAAACAAATAGACATAGCATCTACATCTAAAATGGAAGACCTATCAAGAGTAAAGATAAAAGATACATGCATGGGAGAATACACAATGGAATAGTCCTATCTCTCACATCTCTCCCACTTTGACCAAAGTCTTATGGACAACCTTCTGAGAAAGCAAGACCTTCAACTAAGGGACCCCAGGTTATCTTCAATGGGACCTTTATCACAGAGCAAGTGTCAAAAAAAGAATCATATGAAGAGGAAGTTGTACTTCTCTGGTTATACAAAGATGATTCCCAATCACAAATAGTTCAAAAGTGTGACTCTAAATCACCTAAAGTTTCTTCAAAATCATATGGACCAGAACACAAACTAATGTCTAAAATGGGATACACAGGAAAAGGACCTCTAGGAACATGAGGAAAAGGTATCATCACACCAGTTGAACACTGTGGCTAAACAAACAAGGATACAACAGGTCTAGGTTATCAAAAGAAACCTTTCCATCTCAGTGGAAACTATTCTCATGTGATAGAATAGATAGAACCAGGAATGAATAACAATGAAGAGGAGGAAACACACCAAGAAGATAGTGATGACTCTAATGCTACAAAATTTTTCCCCTCTGAACGCATTCCTCAAAAAATCTTAGACCTTCTCAAGGAGGAAAAGAGACCTAAAGAACAAGTTATCGTAGTAGACACACAAAAGCCTACTACTACAAAAGAGGACACAAATCTAGAAACAACAAAAACATCCCTCACTATAGCTAAACATCTGGGGAATGTTGATGATTCTGACATAGATTCCCATGAGTATGACTTCTGTTTAGACTCTGAAGGTAACCCTTCTTGGGTAATTCATCCAGATTTTACACACATTCTTGATTTTCCCAGGGATCCAGATGAAGAATCTAATGACTTTGAATGGGGAATTATTCCAGAAGAAGATGATATTATCATAAAAAAACACATAGATGTCATTCATCAATATGCACCTATGCATGACATGAGTCTAGAATAAAATGATATACCATGTGAGTCTGATTCACCTATCACTAATGATGGATCCATTGGTGACGTTGAGGCACTTAACGAACTGAACATTCTGAGTAAAAATATCATCCTTGAATTTGAGAATCGGATCAAAACCAATGATGAAAACATTGTATGCATAAACACCATTACTAAATCCTTTCCCATGCTTACTATCCAATATCCTAAACTTATCGACCAAACATCCAATGATCCAAGCCAAGACATCCATACTTTTTGAACAAACTATGCTCTTGCATGCTACCTAAACATAGTAGAACCCATGATGACTTCCATCAGTGAACCTAGCATCAGTATGATAGAGGTGGATATCAAATATTACATTCAAAAGAATAAAAGCAAGAAGAAAAAGAGTTCTAAGGGTGAAAACCACTATGTGGCAGTCTCAAAACCTAAAATAGTAAAAACAAAAGATGTATCCAAAGGTGAAAACCTCTCTGAGGTGCCTAAGGATGAGATATTTGATGTCCTTCTGATTCATTTATAGGAAAGATCTCTAATATTGATAGAACCAACTCAGTCTATCAATTTGGGCATAGCAGAGGAACCCTTGGTTGATTCATGTAGCTCAATCTCTGTTAGAACAAGAAAAACAAGCATTTACCAAATTCTTAATAGATAAGAAGATCAACTTTGCATGAAAATATTTAGATATGCCAGGGTTGGATCCTGATCTTATCATGCATCATCTCTCTATCACTCTAGGAGTCAAACCAATCAAGAAAAAGTTGTGAAAAATGCATCCACATGTTGCACTCTTAGTCAAAGTTGAGCTGGGAAAGTTGCTAAAAGCTGGATTTATCCGAGTCATAGATTATGTAGAGTGGATCTCAAACATAGTTCCAATTTCAAAACCAGACAAATCTATAAGAGTATGCACAAACTTCAAAGATGTAAATAAATCATGCCCTAAGGATGACTTTCCATTGCCAAACATCAATATGATAGTGGACATGACTGTGGGCTTTGAAATGTACTCTTTAATGGATGGTTTCTCTAGGTATAATCAAATCAAGATCTCTCCAGAAGATCAAGAGAAAACAACTTTTACTTTTGCATGGGTTACTTTCTACTGGAACATCATGCCATTTGGTCTTAAGAATGCTGGTGCTACATATCAATGATCTATGACATCTATCTTCCACAATATGATGTATCAAACTATGGAGGACTATGTTGATGATACCTTAGCCAAATAAATGAAAAGATCTGAACATATAGCTAACTTAAGAAAAATATTGGATAGAATGGAGAAGTTTAGTCTCTGACTAAATCCTAATAAATGTGCTTTTGGTGTCACTTTAGGAAAACTTCTAGGGTACATTATTTCAAAGAAAGGAATTGAAGTAGATCTAGCAAAGGTCAAAGCAATCATGGAGATGAAACCTCCTAAAAATATCATTCAAATGAGAACCTTATAAGGAAGGGTACAATCAATTCGACACTTCATCTCTCAATTAGCAAACATATCACAACCTTTCACAAAAACATTACATAAACGTGTGACCTTCTCATGGAAAGAGGAATGTGAAAAGAACTTCAATTATATCAAGAAATATTTGGAAAATCCCCCTATTATGATGCCTCCTATACAAGGGAAGCCAGTGATATTATATGTCTCCACCACAAATACATCACTTGGGGCATTACTAGCATAACAATATGAGATTAAGGAGAGAGCTATCTACTATATTAGCAGAACATTAGTAGCTTATGAAAAAAACTATTCAATGATAGAGAAAGCATGTCTAGCTATCATCTTTGCATCATAGAAGCTAAGAAATCAAATGTTAGCTCATACTACACAATTAATATCAAAAATTGATCCATTGAAGTACTTATTAAGAAAAGTTACCCTCACAGGTAGACTAGCAAAATGGGTAATGCTACTGAGTGAATTTAACATCGAGTATGTTGAACGAAAAGATATAAAAGGACAAGTTATTGTAGATCAGTTAGTTGAAGCACCAATGTTTGATGATCAACCAATGCAGATGGAATTTCTCAATTCCTCTATTATGCACCTATCATCTAGAACGTGGCAGTTATTCTTTGACGGATCCTACACAGAACAGATCTGGAGCTGGCATATTGTTCATAACACTACAACGTTGCTCCATTCCAAAGGAATTTAGAATTAAATTCCCTTGTACCAACAACATATATGAATATGAAGCTTTACTAAACGGTATGAAAATAGAAATCAAATGGAGATTAATAGAACCACACATTCATAGAGACTCAAAATTATTCATACACCAAGTCAATGATGTGTATCAAACAAAGGATGAGAAACTTATTTCATACAAATGCATGGTAGATGATTCAAAGAAATACTTCATATCTATCACATTTGAACATCTTCCTAGAATGGAGAATAAGGTTGTTGATGCTATGGAAATGCTATCATCTTTACTACAGCAGCCCAGACATGAGCTATGCTACAAGTTCCTAGTGGAAGCATTGTCATTCCTTGCTTATGATTGTCTAGAAACCCGCATGATCTACAACATTGTTGGTCATGATTCCTCTCGCTACAAAAACATATACTCCTACCTTCATGACCAAATCATTCTTGATACCTTTAACTGTCATGAAAAATGTTACCTTATCCTAAATGCATCAAGGTATGTCATCATTGGTAATGATTTATACAAATGAAGCCTGGATGGTACACTTCTCAAGTTTCTATAACATGAAGAGTCACAACATGCATTAGAGGAAGTCCATGAAGGTATTTGTGGATCACATTCCAACAGTTTGACACTAGTCTCAAAAACTCATTAGGGCTGGGTACTATTAGCTAGACATGGAAAAAGAGGCCGTGAAATATGCTAAGAATTGTCAGAAATGTCAAGTTCATGGAAATTTGATTCATGCGCCAAGGAGAGATTTGATTCCCTTTACCACACAATGACCTTTTCAACAATGGGAGTTTGATCTCATAGGGGCTATTTATCCACATTCATCAAATGGTCACACCCATATAATCACAACTACAGATTACTTCACAAAATGGGTAAAAGCAGTTCCTTTGACACAAGAAACTGGAAAACAAATTTCAATGTTAATCTTGAACTACATAATTTTTCGGTATGCTATACCACACTCCATAATCAGAGACAATGGAAGCCAATTCAAGAACAAGGACCTAGATTCCTTATGCTCTAAATTCAAGATTACTCAACATTGGTCATCTATTTACTACCCTCAAGGGAATGGACAAGTTGAGGAATCCAATAAGAATCTGTTGAATATCTTACATCGTACAATTAACAAGATAGGAAGAGATTGGCATCTGATAATAAATCCATCTCTTTGGGCATACAGAACAAGTATCAGAATGCCCATTGGGGCTACTCCTTTTTCTTTAGTATATGGGGCTGAAGCGGTACTACCTATTGAGGTTGAAATCCCATCACTAAGAATCTGAATGGTCTAGTAACTGATGATGATTACAGAGTGTCTAGGTTGCAAGAACTTGAACTACTAGATGAGCGCAGACAAGCTGCATACAATCATCTTAGAGTATATCAGAAATGAATGTCTAGAGGCTACAACAAGAAAGTCAGACACAGAGAATTTTAGGTTGGCGATCTAGTATTGAGAGAGAATACTAAGAAACAATCACATCAAGAATGCAAGGGGAAGTTTGAACCCAATTGGCTAGGTTCCTTTGTTATCACTGCTACTTTTGGCTCTGGAGCCTATCAACTCTCAATGACTACAGGAGAAAAGCTCTGAGAACCAATCAACATTCTCCATCTGAAGAAATTCAACACCTAAGACATTCAGTTCCTGAAAAAAGCACAAAAAAATTGAAAAAGTCCTGAAAAATGATCATCTTGGTGAAAACCTAGCAATAGGCACCTTGGTGATTCACAAAAAAAATAAAAATAAAAATAAAAATTGAAAAAATTAAAAATACAAACAAAAAGAAGAAAAAGAAAAAGTCCCTTGGTGAAAACCTGGTAAACAGGCTCCTTGGTAGCAAAAATAGAATCTCTGCCAAGATGGTAAAAACCTGGCAAGTAGGCACCACTTGTGTCCAAATGCTCCATCTATCAATGCAATCTTTATATTTCCCAGCTTTCTGTACTACTTTAGTTTGTACATATCTCTTGGTTTTCTTTTGCATCCTATTTTCAATAAATTTGGTCTGTGCACCAAGCCAAAAATGTTTGTGTCCTATCAAAGTTTCAACTTGGGGGCAATCAGTGTCATATCCTATGGTCCTTAGTATCTTCAGACAATTCATATATAGTCAAGGTCCTTCAAAGCTATATCTGAGTCTGTATGTCTGTCTCCCTACCAGAAAAGGATTTTGCATCTAACGACAACACAACCAAACCACAACAACAAACTGACGTAACAATCTTGTGACATGCTTAAATATTTTTGTATACTTACTAATTCACATTGAGATTTTTGCATATTTTGTCCCCTCAAGCTCTTCGATGATGTCCTTTTTGGGATTTAGAGAGTGATGACTGGGGGCATAATCTTTTATTTGTCTTATTCTTGTAAGTAAAAATTTAATAACTTTGGAAATTCTAGATTGAATTGGTGTCCACTATAAGTGCCTCCATCACGATTGGATGGCTATGTGTACCTCGACCATTGATACCTAGATGCTTTAGGGAAGTTGGATCGAACTTTTTCTTTTTGAATAATTTCTTACTCCTAATGTGAAACAAGATACTACCCAAGGATGTGAACGATAAAGGGTCACTGCGGGTAATTCACATTAGAATCAAAATGATTTCTACAACTGCTTGGTGTGTTTTTATGCAAGGTGTATTCAGTTCATCACAATTTTTGTGTTCTTATGCTTATACAAATTGCTAAATCAAAATGGACATGATATTTAGGTCATCCTGGCTTTTGTACCTTGGTGCTTATATCTAATCTGACATTTCAAGTTAAAAATCAATACTCATATGTTCATGGTTGCCTAACTAGTGAACATTGTATTGATTATTCAAAGTTGCCTAAAATTATTCAGTGACGATAAAAACTAACATATGATCAGTGACTAAGTCCTAGGTCTTTCATTTCATTTGCATTTGGCATTTTGCATGGTTGCATCTTTCTCATGATCCAAATGAAGCATAATGTTTGATATTCTCCAAAATTTGCACTAAAAACACATCACAAGGACTTAGCATCGTGTGAAGGTCCCTCAAATGAATCAGCAAGTAGTCATCATTCTAGGTTAAACATTCATTTTAAAAATAGCCTCCTCACCTCTACCACCAACACTTGTGTCAGTCTGTGCCTTGCAGTGAAAAACCTCTGCTCCAAGGTTGAAATCTAGCACATCTTGTGTCTCCTCCATCGGTGCATCCTAATGAGCACCTAACACCTCCTCAACACCCATTGTGCTACCAATGCTTCCTAATGTATCACCCTCACCTCTAGTATACTGACACTGCAAAACTATCAGTCTACCTGCTGGAACTACCCGTGGTATAGTGGATGGTCTTATCTATCTAGTAGGTCTCGAAGGAGTCCCCATCTATCTCGGCCTCGCAGGTGTAGGGTGCACCATCAAAATTTATACCTCGTGTCTCCTCTGTCCTCTACCCATAGGGGCACCAATCACATCCTCTACCTCCTCCATGGTCAGGGTCAGCTCCATAGGATCAGAAAAATGCCTAATCGGATGCTCTGCCAGATATACAATGTATGCGTATGTGACCCCTGCATCGACTACCTATGATCGATAGTCCCAATCCCTGGCCTATAGCCCACTGTACTCTTGGCTACATAATACATAAGATAATCGAGTTGCCCATCCTAAACCTAGCTCTTGCACCTATTATTGGTAGCTGGCAAACTCCTATGACTTGTCTTGGATCGACCCATACTGTCTCTAGATGCGACTGATCAAGAATCTCTCCAAGATGGTGGTAGACCGCCCTATCAATGTATGACTCTAGAAAAAATACCCAAACTGGTCATGAGATGTAGGCCAGGCCTTGATCTGCAAGTAAGGTCTCCATGTCACTGTAGTCATATCATCAAGTACTCAATGCTAGTACTCAGTGCACCCCATCTGAACCTGTGTAATGAATCCAAAATACTTGTATATGAGTGGCTCTTGAGGCTGCCTCTCATCTCCATAAATCAGTCTACAAATGGGAATATGCTCTCATCCCCATATTTGAAGAAAAATTGCACCTAATACAAATGTCTTTGCCTTGTGATAGATGATCTCATGCATGTCAAAGAACATGTGTGATAGTAAGCACTAACCCCACCCGAGCTCTCTAGGACTCACCATCAGACGATTAATCATCAGAGGCCAACCTATCAGGAGACCATTCTATTGATGGTCAGACATGATGATCCCCCCCATCATCGCTGCAATGATACACTCTAAATGATGGGTTTGTCCATATTGTTGTGTGAGCATCTCCCATGAGATCTGCTCCTCTGCACCAAATATTGTACAGAAGATCATCAGACCTGTGTTACCCACACTAATATAGTCTAGGCAAGGGCCATGAAAAGGGATATAGAGAATCTTGTATACATCCTTCAAAGTAACTATAAGCTCCCATGTCTGGAGGTGAAAGGTTTGTGTCTCTAAATGGAAATGCTTAATGAGCATAGTGATCAATCCATGGTTCACCCGAATATCAGGAAAACTAATGAGATACTCAAATCTTCACGTTGTAAGGTGCACTCTCATCGGATCAGGTAAGGATAGATAGAGTCTCTGTGTGGCTGGATGGGATATACGGACATGGACATCCATGTATAGTACCTAAACAACACAGAAATAGGAGGACTATCAGAATTTTTTTCAAAAATTAGGTTATGTGCACACAAAAATGAGAAAATGAGCATATCAATAAGTGCATTGAAGGCTAAGGAATTTAGCTATGAAATCAAAAATTTTGAAAATTTGGCCTAAGGACCTCAAAAATGCTCTTTGTTTTCCATATGAAAAATTTAGATTGGTGCCAATTGTCGTACGATAATATACAGCTACCCATACAACACTTCATGGTTATACGACACTATATAGGTTCTCACAAGACACTTGAGGGACCTGATGAAATGTTGTATGACAAATGGGTGTCCCCCATATGACAAACTACAAGAATAGGCATGACACCCTATTTGGACTTGGAATGTCGTATGAGTCCTCACAGGTTGTTGTACGACAATACATGATTCAAAAATTCAAAAATTCAAAATTCATCCTAAAAATCCTAAAAAGCATAAAAACTATCAAATTTGAATTCACAAAGAGGCACAGAGGTCCACTTACTAGATTACCATACTATCGAGGTCTTTGAAACTGTCGGGAGTGCTCGAATCAATGAGAACACACGGGAACTTGCATTTTGGCTCTTAGAGGGCTCCAAGAGTTTATAAAGTCAAAAGGTTGAAATGAATTGAAAATGACCCCTTTGGGCCTTATATAAGTTTTGACCTAATTTTTCAAAGTGCTCTGTTTTACGTAAAAAATGCACCCTTGGCTAATTTCAACGTTCTAAACCCATTTTCAGGATCAAAATCAAAATTTGAGATCATTTACTTTGTCAAAATCTTGATTTAAAATTTTCAAACCCAGGATAGTCGACTGCTTGCATAATCAACCTTCGTAACATCATAGAAACCCAATATTCAACTTAACTGATTATCATACATCAAACTATCAAAATTTCAACTTGGTCAACCATGGTCAACCTAGTCAAACTTGGTCAACAAGATGGCTAAACGATGCAGAATACGTCCCCGAACGTGTATAACCACTTCTACAATCAATTACTTTGCTTCTCACGCTGGCTTTCTTTCTAGATTTCAATTTTCATCTTGAGGGGGCAATGTATTACACATCATTAATCAAATTTGTCAAATCATATTTCTTTCAGTAATCAAGACAACAACCACGTCTAGTTGTTGACTCATCAAAAAGTCCTCGTCACTTGGGGCACATTGCTTGGGGCATATCAGATTCATCGAAATTCATATCAATCTGGTGTTCTCTTAAATCTTGTCAACTGTATCAGCTCTTTGTAACCATTGCTTCATTAGTGTTATTTCCTTGATTCTTCGTAACTGAAGGGTTTGGATTTGACATCCTTTTGATTCCTTTGGACAATCAGGTCTGGAGTCAAGACAGTCACTTCCTCGTAATCATAGGTTCAGAATCAGGTATTTTGACACTTCTTCATAATGATCGGTTCATTGCTGGTACTATTGACATCATCTCGATTCTTTGTTCAATCAAGACCTAAATCAACATCTTCAAGTATTTCAAATCGGTTTCTATCTCAGAATCGGTTAATCTATTAGGATCAGTTTCTCCACCACATAACCGAGTCTGGATCTCATCAAAAATAGATTAATCTTTCAACCACTGTGCTTCACACAGTAATTCAAAGAGGGGAAAAATATAATACCCCAAAAATGGGCTTCAGAACCATTGACCTCCTACATCGACAAATTGATCAAAATCAACATAAAAGTCCTAACCTAAGGCACATCTGCACATCGAATCATCAAAAACCTAATCAATTTTATCTTAATTCTGCATCGGGGAATACTCTAAAATATTCCAAATTTATCCTAATTACTTCTAATTAAATATTATTTGGTGATAAATGACATTATTTTATTTATCCTAGGTTCAATTAATTGAATATGTCGAGTATTTAATTAATTGAATTTAATTCTAACACTTAATTATTTAATTGGATTTAATTGAATTTATTCTTAATTAATATTATTTTTATTTGACAATAAATTAAATTTCTAAAAATAATTGATTAAATGTTTATTTAATTGATTAAATCAAATTGTCAAATTTAATAATATAGTTTTGGTATAAAGTTTGATTAAATAATTGATTAACCCATAAATCAATTGTTTTTATTCAAAAATCAGTTGAGAATAAAACACATGGAATATTAAATAAATTCATAAATATTCATGCATAATCTAGAAAAGCAGTTAAACTTTAAATCAACTATTCAATTCAATTTGTTAACTTTTTTAACTCAACATGTGATTGTGAGTTAAAAAGTGATTTGAACTCCTGATTTGAGTTAAAAAGATGATTTTGCATGATTTTGTGAGTTAACTATTTCTAATTTTCTAATAACTCAACAATCAATCCGAGTTGATCAGGGAGAGATTTTTGGTTTTCCATGAGTTCTCGAAAACCTTGGATTTATATATAAACGAGGCTCAGTCCTTTACAAACAACGACGAATTTGGAGAATCTTGCTCGTGCAATTTGGCGAATTGTGAGATTGTGCAATTTTGAGATTCTTGTTATCATTTGTTTCATTCATTTTCATAGCATTGTTAGAGTAGATTTCAATTGTCTTTCATCTAGTTTTACATCATTTCATACAGTTTTTCATCCATATTGCATAAAAAAATATGGCTTAATCGGCATTCATTTTTCATAGATTTCATCATTAAATCCTTCGTTTAGGTGTTACATTGTCACTGATCTCAGTTATTTCTGAAAAAATCATACTATCATCTATTAGAAGGCAATAAATCGCTTGGAACGATATTTGTCTTATTTGCAGACTTTCTGATTTGTTGACCTATAATGTTTTATTGAAGTGTTGTGTTCACAGGCACGTACAATTTCACACGCACACACTGTACGGGTTTCCTTGCTTTGACCAAACTTTGATCATTCGTATCTTGAGAAGAGAGGCTCTATTTTTCAAGATTCAAGGTGTTTTTTGGTTCATCTCGACAAGATCTTTGATTTGAGATCACTTTCACCATATTTCAAAACATTCAAATTTTTAGCTACAAACACTATACTGACTTCCTTGCTTTGACCAAACTTTGACCATCCGTATCTTGAGAAGAGAGGCTCTATTTTTCAAGATTCAAGGTGTTTTTCTATTCATCTCGATTAGATCTTTAATTTGAGACCACTTTCACTAGATTTGGAAGCGGTCAAATTTTTAGCTACAAACACTGTACTGACTTCTTTGCTTTGACCAAACTTTGACCATCTGTATCTTGATAAGAGAGGCTCTATTTTTCAAGATTCAAGGTGTTTTTTGGTTCATCTCAATGAGATCTTTGATTTGAGACCACTTTCACCAGATTTGGAAATGGTCAAATTTTTAGCTATGGACATTGTAATGACTTCCTTACTTTGACCAAACTTTGATCGTTTGTATCTTGAGAACAGAGGCTCCATTTTCAAGATTCAATGTGTTTTTTGGTTCATCTTGACGAGATCTTTGATTTGAGACAACCTTCACCAGATTTGGAAATGGTTAAATTTTTAGCTACAAATATTGTATTGTCTTCTTTGCTTTGACCAAACTTTGACCATCTCTATCTTGAGAAGAGAAGCTCTATTTTTCAAGATTCAAGGTGTTTTTTGGTTCATCTCAACGAGATCTTTGATTTGAGACAACTTTCACCATATTTGGAAATGGTCAAATTTTTAGCTACGAACAATCTACTGACTTCCTTGCTTTAACCAAACGTTGACCGTCTATATCTTGAGAAGAGATGCTCCATTTTTTAAGATTCAAGGTGTTTTTGGTTCATCTTAACGAGATCTACGATTTGAGACCACTTTCACTAGATTTGGAAACGCTCAAATGTTTAGCTACAAACACTGTACTGACTTCATTGCTTTGACCAAACTTTGACTCACCGTATCTTGAGAAGAGAGGCTCCACTTTTCAAAGTTCAAGGTGTTTTTTGGTTCATGTCAACGAGATCTTCGATTTGAGATCACTTTCACCAGATTTGGAATCGATCAAATTTTTAGGTATGAACATTGTACTAACTTCCTTGCTTTAACCAAAATTTGATAGTCTGTATCTTGAGAACAGAGGCTTTGTTTTTCAAGATTCAAGGTGTTTTTTGGTTCATCTTGACGAGATCTTCGATTTGAGACCACTTTCACTAGATTTGCAAACGGTCAAATTTTTAGCTACGAACACTGTACTGACTTCCTTGCTTTAACCAAACTTTGACCATCTGTATCTTGAGAAGAGAGGCTCTATTTTTCAAGATTCAAGGTGTTTTTTGGTTCATCTTTATGAGATCTTCGCTTTGAGACCACATTCCCTAGATTTGCAAACAATCAAATTTTTAGCTACGAACACTATACTAACTTCCTTGCTTTGACTAAACTTTGACCATTCGTATCTTGAGAAGAGAGGCTCTGTTTTTCAAAATTCAAGGTGTTTTTTGGTTCATCTTGACAAGATCTTGGATTTGAGACCACTTTCACCAGATTTAGAAACGGTCAAATTTTTAGCTACGAACACTATACTGACTTCCTTGCTTTGACCAAACTTTGATTGTCTATATCTTGAGAAGATAGGCTCCATTTTTCAAGATTCAAGGTATTTTTTGGTTCATCTTCACTAAATCTTTGATTTGAGACCACTTTCAGTAGATTTGGAAACGGTCAAAGTTTTAACTACGAACATTATACTAACTTCCTTGCTTTGACAAAATTTTGACCATTCGTATCTTGAGAAGAGAGGCTCCGTTTTTCAAGATTCAAGGTGTTTTTCAGTTCATCTTGACGAGATTTTTGATTTGAGACCACCTTCACCAGATTTCAAAATGGTCAAATTTTTAGCTACGAACACTGTACTAACTTGCTTTCTTTGACCAAACTTTAACCATTCGTGTCTTGAGAAGAGAGGCTCTATTTTTAAAGATTCAAGTTGATTTTTGGTTCATCTGAACAAGATCTATGATTTGAGACCACTTTCACCAGATTTGGAAATGGTCAAACTTTTAGCTACGAACACTGTACTGACTTCCTTGCTTTGACTAAATTTTGAAGGTCCGTGTCTTGAGAAGAGAGGCTTCATTTTTCAAGATTCAAGGTCTTTTTTGGCTCATCTCGACAAGATCTTTGATTTGAGACCACTTTCACAAGATTTGGAAATGGTAAAATTTTTAGCTACGAACATTATATTGACTTCCTTGTTTTGACCAAACTTTGACCGTCTGTATCTTGAGAAGAAAGGCTCCATTTTTCAAGAATCAAGGTATTTTTTGCTTCATCTTGACAAGATCTTCGATTTGAGACCATTTTAACCAGATTTTGAAATGGTCAAATTTTTAACTAGGAACACTGTAATGACTTCCTTGCTTTAACCAAACTTTGATTGTTTGTATCTTGAGAAGAGAGGCTCCATTTTTCAAGATTCAAGGTGTTTTTTCGTTCATCTCAACGACATCTTCAATTTGAGACCACTTTCACCAGATTTGGAAACAGTCAAATTTTGAGCTACGAACACTATACTGACTTCCTTACTTTGACCAAACTTTGGTCATTCGTATCTTGAGAAGAGAAGCTCTATTTTTCAAGATTCAAGGAGTTTTTTGTTTCATCTCGACAAGATCTTCGATTTGATACCTCTTTCACCATATTTGTAAATGGTCAAAATTTTAGCAACGAGCATTGTACTAACTTTCTTGCTTTAACCAAACTCTGACTGTGTGTATCTTGAGAAGAGAGGCTCTATTTTTCAAGATTCAAGGTGTTTTTCTATTCATCTTGACGATATCTTTGATTTGAGACAACTTTCACCATATTTGGAAACTGTCAAATTTTTAGCTACAAACACTATACTGACTTCCTTGCTTTGACCAAACTTTGATTGTCTGTATCTTGAGAAGAGAGGCTCCATTTTTCAAGATTCAAGGTGTTTTTTGGTTCTTCTTGATGAAATGTTTGATTTCAAATCACTTTCACCAAATTTGGAAACGGTCAAATTTTTAGCTAGGAACATTGTACTGACTTCCTTGCTTTGACCAAACTTTGACCGTCTGTATCTTGTGAAGAGAGACTCTGTGTTTCAAGATTCAAGGTGTTTTTTGGTTCACCTCGAAGAGATCTTGGATTTGAGACCACTTTCCCCGGATTTGGAAATGGTCAAATTTTTAGCTACGAACACTGTATTGACTTCCTTACTTTGATCAATTTTTTACCGTGCGTATCTTAAGAAGAGAGGCTCTTTTTTTCAAGATTCAATGTGTTTTTTGGTTCATCTCGACAAGATCTTCAATTTGAGACCACTTTCACTAGATTTGGAAATGGTCAAATTTTTAGCTATGAACAATGTACTGACTTCCTTGCTTTGAACAAACTTTGACCATTCGTATCTTGAGAAGAGAGGCTCCATTTTTCAAGATTCAAGGTGTTTTTTGGTTCATCTTGACTAGATCTTTGATTTGAGACCACTTTCACTAGATTTGAAAATGGTCAAATTTTCAGCTACAAACATTGTACTGACTTCCTTAAATTGACCAAACTTTGACCGTCTGTATGTTGAGAAGAGAGGCTTTGTTTTTCAACATTCAAGGTGTTTTTTCGTTCATCTCGACGAGATCTTCAATTTGAGAGCACTTTCACCAGATTTGGAAATGGTCAAATTTTTAGCTACGAATATTGTACTGACTTCCTTGCTTTGACCAAACTTTGACATTCTATATCTTGGGAAGAGTGCTCTATTTTTTAAAGATTCAAGGTATTTTTGGGTTCATCTTGATGAGATTTTTGATTTGAGACCACTTTCACCATATTTGCAAATGGTCATATTTATAGCTACGAACACTATATTGACTTCCTTACTTTGACCAAACTATGACCATCCATATCTTGAGAAGACAGGCTCCATTTTTTAAGATTCAAGGTGTTTTTTGGTTCATCTCAACGATATCTACAATTTGAGACCACTTTCACCAGATTTGAAAAAAGTAAAATTTTTAGCTACGAACATTGTACTGACTTCCTTGCTTTGACCAAACGTTGATCCTTCGTATCTTGAGAAGAAAGGCTCTATTTTCCAAGATTCAAGGTGCTTTTTGGTTCATCTGAACAAGATCTTTGATTTGAGACATCTTTCACCAGATTTAGAAATAGTCAAATTTTTAGCTATGAACACTGTACTGACTTCCTTGCTTTGACCAAACTTTGACCATTTGTATCTTGAGAAGAGAGGCTTCTTTTTTCAAGATTCAAGGTGTTTTTTGGTTCATTTTGATGAGATCTTTGAGTTGAGACCACTTTTACCACATTTAGAAATGGTCAAATTTTTAGCTACGAACACTGTATTGACTTTCTTGCTTTGACCAAACTTGGACCAACTGTATCTTGAGAAGAGAGGCTTCATTTTTCAATATTCAAGGTGTTTTTTGGTTCATCTCGACGAGGTCTTCAATTTGAGATCACTTTCAACAGAATTAAAAATGGTCAAATTTTTAGCTATGAATACTGTATTGACTTCCTTGCTTTGACCAAACTTTGATTGTTCGTATCTTGAGAAGAGAGGCTCAGTATTTCAAGATTCAAGGTAATTTTTGGTTCATCTTAAAAAGATCTTTGATTTGTGACCACTTTCAATAGATTTGAAAATGGTCAAATTTTTAGCTACGTACACTGTACTAACTTGCTTGCTTTGAACAAACTTTAACCATCCGTATCTTGAGAAGAAAGGCTTTGTTTTTCAAGATTCAAAGTATTTTTTGGTTCATCTCGACGAGATCTTTGATTTTATACCACTTTCACTAGATTTGGAGACAGTCAAATTTTTAGCTATGAACACTTTACTGACTTCCTTGCTTTGACCAAACTTTGATTGTCTCTATCTTGAGAAGAGAGGCTTCATTTTTCAAGATTCAAGGTGTTTTTTTATTAACCTCTACGAGATCTTTGATTTCAGACGACTTTCACCAGATTTGGAAATGGTCAAATTTTTAGCTACAAACATTGTACTAACTACAGTCAAATTTTTAGCTACGAACACTTTACTGACTTCCTTGCTTTGACCAAACTTTGACTGTCTCTATCTTGAGAAGAGAGGCTTCATTTTTCAAGATTCAAGGTGTTTTTTTATTAATCTCTACAAGATCTTCGATTTCAGACGACTTTCACCAGATTTGAAAATGGTCAAATTTTTAGCTACAAACATTGTACTAACTTCCTTGCTTTTACCAAACTTTGACTGTTCGTATGTTGAGAAGAACGGCTCCATTTTTTATGATTCAAGGTATTTTTTGGTTCATCTCAACAAGATCTTTGATTTGAGACCACTTTCACCAAATTTGGAAACAGTCAAATTTTTAGCAATGAACACTATACTGACTTGCTTGCTTTGACCAAAATTTGATCCTCCATATCTTGAGAAGAGAGGCTCTGTCTTTCAAGATTCAAGGTGTTTTTTGGTTCATCTTGATGAAATCTTCGATTTGAGACCATTTTCACCAGATTTGGAAATATTTAAATGTTTAGCTACGAACACTGTATTGACTTCCTTGCTTTGACCAAACATTGACCATTTGTACCTTGAAAAGAGACACTTCATTTTTTAAGATTCAAAGTATTTTTTGGTTCATCTCGACAAGATCTTCGATTTGAGACCACTTTCATTAGATTTGGAAATGGTGAAATTTTTAGTTACGAACACTGTACTGACTTCCTTGCTTTGACCAAACTTTGACCATCTGTATGTTGAGAAGAGAAGCTCCATTTTTAGATTTTCAAGGTATTTTTTGGTTCATCTGGACAAACTCTTTGATTTGAGATCTCTTTCACCAGATTTGGAAACGGTCAAATTTTTAGCCACGGACACTGTACTGACTTCCTTACTTTGAACTAAACTTTGACAGTCCATATCTTGAGAAGAGAGGCTTTGATTTTCAAGAGTCAATGTGTTTTTTGGTTCATCTTGACGATATCTTTGATCTGAGACCACTTTCACCAGATTTTGAAAGGGTCAATTTTTTAGCTACGAACACAGTATTGACTTCCTTTCTTTGACAAAAGTTTGACAGTCTGTATGTTGAGAAGAGAGGCTCCATTTTTCAAGATTCAAGGTGTTTTTTGGTCCATCTTGACGATATCTTTGATTTTAGACCACTTTCACCAAATTTGGAAATGGTCAAATTTTTAGCTACAAACACTGTATTGTCTTCCTTGCTTTGATAAAAATTTGACCATCCGTAGCTTGAGAAGAGAGGCTCCATTTTTCAAAATTCAAGGTGTTTTTTGGTTCATCTCGATGAGATCTTCGATTTGAGACCACTTTCACCAAATTTTGAACGGTCAAATTTTTGGCTACCAACACTATACTCACTTCCTTGGTTTGACAAAACTTTGATTGTCCCTATCTTGAGAAGAGAGGCTTCATTTTTCAAGATTCAAGGTCTTTTTTGGTTCATCTTGACGAGATCTTTGATTTGAGACCACTTTCACCAAATTTGGAAATTGTCAAATTTTTAGCTACGAACATTCTACTGACTTCCTTGCTTTGAACAAACTTTGACCATCCGTATCTTCAGAAGATAGGCTCTATTTTTTAATATTCAAGGTGTTTTTTGGTTCATCTCGATGAGATATTTGATTTGAGAACACTTTCAACAGATTTGGAAATGGACAATTTTTTAGCTACGAACACTCTACTGACTTCCTTACTTTGACCAAACTTTGATTGTCCGTCTCTTGAGAAGAGAGGCTCCATTTTCAAGATTCGAGGTGTTTTTTGGTTCATCTCGATGAGATCTTCGATTTGAGACCACTTTCACCAGATTTGTAAATGGTCAAATCTTTAGCTACAAAAACTATACTGACTTCCTTACTTTGACCAAACTTTGATTGTCTGTATCTTGAGAAGAGAGGCTCTATTTTTAGAGACTCAAGGTGTTTTTTGGTTCATCTTGTTGAGATATTCAATTTGAGACCACTTTCACTAGATTTGGAAACGGTCAAATTTTTACTACGAATACTGTACTAACCTGCTTTCTTTGACCAAAATTTGACTGTTCATATCTTCAAAAGAGAGGCTCCATTTTTCAAGATGCAAGATGTTTTTTGGTTCATGTTGATGAGATCTTCGATTTAAGACTACTTTCTCCAGATTTAGAAACAGTCAAATGTTTAGCTATGAACATTGTACTGACTTCCTTACTTTGACCAAACTTTGACCATCCATATCTTGAGAAGAGAGGCTCTATTTTTCAAGATTCAAGGTGTTTTTGGTTCATCTCAAGGAGATTTTTGATTTGTGACCACTTTCACTATATTTGGAAATAGTCAAATTTTTATCTACGAACATTGTACTGGCTTCCTTGCTTTGACAAAACTTTGACCATTTGTATCTTGAGAAGAAAGGCTCCGCTTTTCAAGATTCAAGGTGTTTTTTAGTTCATCTCGACAAGATCTTTTATTTGAGACCACTTTCACCAGATTTGGGAAGTGTCAATTTTTTTGCTACAAACATTGTACTGACTTTCTTGCTTTGACTAAACTTTGACTGTCTTTATCTTGAGAAGAGAGGCTCCGCTTTTCAAGATTCAAGGTGTTTTTTGATTCATCTCGATGAGATCTTTGATTTGAGACCACTTTCACTAGATTTGGAAAGGGTCAAATTTTTAGCTACGAACATTGTACTGACTTCCTTGCTTTGACCAAACTTTGACCGTCTATATCTTGAGAAGAGAGGCTTAGTTTTTCAAGATTCAAGGTGTTTTTTGGTTCATCCCGATGAGATCTTTGATTTTTTACCACTTTCATCAGATTTGGAAATGGTCAAACTTTTAGCTACGAACACTGTACTGACTTCCTTTCTTTGACCAAAGTTTCATCATGTTTATCTTAATAAGAGAGGCTTGGTTTTTCAAGATTCAAGGTTTTTTTTGGTTCATCTCGACGAGATCTTCAATTTGAGATCACTCTCACCAGATTTGGAAATGGTCAAATTTTTAGCCCCGAACACTGTACTGACTTCCTTTCTTTGACCAAACTTTGATCGTCCGTATCTTGAGAAGAGAAGTTTCATTTTTCAATATTCAAGGTGTTTTATGGTTCGTCTCAATGAGATCTTTGATTTGAGACCACTTTCTCCAGATTTGGGAACGGTCAAATTTTTAGCTCCGAACACTGTACTGACTTCTTTCCTTTCAACAAACTTTGACCATCCGTATCTTGAGGAGAGAGGCTTCACTTTTCCAGATTCAAGGTGTTTTTTGGTTCATCTCGACAAGATCTTTGATTTGAGATGACTTTCACTAGATTTGGAAATGGTCAAATTTTTAGCTACGAACACTATACTGACTTCCTTGCTTTGACCAAACTTTGATCATCCATATCTTGAGACAAGAGGCTCCATTTTTCAAGATTCAAGGTGTTTTTTGGTTCATCTCGATGAGATCTTCAATTTGAGACCAATTTCAACAGATTTGGATATGGTCAAATTTTTAGCTACGAACATTATACTGACTTCCTTGCTTTGAGCAAACTTTGATCGTCTGTATCTTGAGAAGAAAGGCTCCATTTTTTCAAGATTTATGGTATTTTTTAGTTTATCTCAACATCTTCGATTTGAGACCACTTTCACCAGATTTGAAAATAGTTAAATTTTTAGCTACGAACACTGTATTGACATCCTTGCTTTCACCAATCTATGGTTGTCCATATCTTAAGCATAGAGGCTCTATTTTTCTAGATTCGAGTTGTTTTTTGGTTCATCTCAACGAGATCTTTGATTTGAGACAACTTTCACCAAATTTGGAAATTTTTAAATTTTTAGCTACGAACATTGTACTAGCTTCCTTGCTTTGACCAAACTTTCATCGTCTGTATCTTAAGAAAAGAGGCTCTGTCTTTCAAGATTCAAGGTATTTTTTGGTTCATCTCGACCAGATCTTCAATTTGACACCATTTTTTCTAGATTTGAAAATGGTCAAATTTTTAGCTACGAAAATTGTACTGACTTCCTTGCTTTGACCAAACTTTGACCATTTGTATCTTGAGAAGAGAGGCCCCATTTTTCAAGATTCAAGGTGTTTTTTGGATCATCTTGACTAGATTTTTGATTTGAGACCACTTTCAGCAGATTTGGAAACAGTCAAATTTTTAGCTACAAACAATGTACTAACTTCCTTGCTTTGACCAAACTTTGACCGTCTGTATCTTAAGAAGAGAGGCTTCGCTTTTCAATGTTCAAGGTGTCTTTTGGTTCATCTCAATGAGATCTTCGATTTGAGGCCACTCTAACTAGATTTGGAAAGAGTGAAATTTTTAGCTATGAACATTGTACTAACTTCCTTGGCTTGACCAAACTTTGATCGTCCATATCTTTTGAAGAGAGGCTCTATTTTTCAAGATTCAAGGTCTTTTTTGGTTCATCTCGATGAGATCTTCGATTTGATACCACTTTCACCAGATTTGGACATAGTCAAATTTTTAGCTACGAACATTGTACTGACTTCCTTGCTTTGACCAAACTTTGGTCGTTCGTATGTTGACAAGAGGCTCCATTTTTCAAGATTCAAGGTGCTTTTTGGTTCATCTCAACGAGATCTTTGATTTGATGTCACTTTCAGTAGATTTGGAAATGATCAAATTTTTAGGTACAAACACTGTACTGACTTCCTTTCTTTGACCAAACTTTGACCATCCATAGCTTGAGAAGAGAGGCTCCATTTTTCAAGATTCAAGGTATTTTTTAGTTCATCTCGACGAGATCTTTGATTTGAGACAACTTTCACCAGATTTGGAAACGGTTAAATTTTTAGCTACGAACACTATACTGACTTCCTATCTTTGACCAAACTTTTAATGTCTATATATGTAGAAGAGAGGTTTAGTTTTTCAAGATTCAAGGTATTTCTTCGTTCATCTCGATAAGATCTTTGATTTGAGACCACTTTCACCAGATTTGAAAATGGTCAAATTTTAGCTACGAACACTTTTCTGACTTCCTTGCTTTGACCAAACTTTGAATGTTCGTATCTTGAGAAGAGATGCTCTATTTTTCAAGATTCAAGGTGTTTTTGGGTTCATCTCGACAAAATTTTTGATTTGAGACCACTTTCACCATATTTGGAAACAATCAAATTTTTAGCTACAAACACTGTACTGACTTCTTTGCTTTGACCAAACTGTGACCGTTCGTATATGTAGAAGAGAGGCTCTATTTTTCAAGATTCAAGGTGTTTTTTTGTTCATCTCAACGAGATCTTTGATTTGAAACCACTTTCACCAAATTTGGAAATGGTTAAATTTTTAGCTACGAACACAATGTTCACTTCCTTACTTTGACCAAACTTTGACCATCCGTATCTTGAGAAGAGAGGCTTCATTTTTCAAGATTCAAGGTATTTTTTGGTTCATCTCAATGAGATCTTTGATTTGAGACCATTTTCATCATATTTGGAAATGGTCAAATTTTTACCTACGAACACTGTACTGACTTCCTTACTTTGACCAAACTTTGATCGTTTGTATCTTGAGAAGAGAGGCTTTATTTTTTAAGGTTCAAGTTGTTTTTTAGTTTATCTCAACAAGATCTTCATTTTGTGACCACTTTCACCACATTTGGAAAAAGTGAAATTTTTAGCTACGAACACTTTACGAACTTACTTGCTCTGACCAAAGTGTTATCGTCTGTATCTTGAGAAGAGAGGCTCTATTTTGCAAGATTTAAGGTGTTTTTTTGGTTCATCTTAACAAGATCTTGGATTTGAGACTACTTTCACCACATTTGAAAATGGTCAAATTTTTAGCTATGAACACTATACTAACTTCCTTGCTTTGACCAAACTTTGACCATTCGTATCTTTAGAAGAAAGGCTTTATTTTTTAAGATTCAAGGTGGTTTTTGGTTCATCTCAATGAGATCTTCAATTTGAGACCACTTTCACCAGATTTTGAAAAGGTCTAATTTTTAGCTACGAATATTGTACTGACTTCCTTGCTTTGACCAAACTTTGACCATTTGTATCTTGAGAAGAGAGACTCCATTTTTCAAGATTCAAGGTGTTTTTTGGTTCATGTCGACGAGATCTTCAATTTGAGACACTTTCAACACATTCAAAAATCATCAATTTTTTAGCTACGAACAATGTACTGACTTCCTTGCTTTCACCAAACTTTGAGTGTTTGTATCTTGAGAAGAAAGGCTCCATTTTTCTGTTGGAAATCTATTACGAGAAAGTGAGATATTGAGGGGGGGGTGAATCAAATATCAACCAATTGTTGTATTTTGGCATAAACTAACTTGTATAACATAAATATCAAATTTAACACTGTGATATATCTAATATCCTAATCATCATCCATGAAAATAAAACATAACACAATGATTTTGGTTACCCATAAACCCTTGAAAGGTAAAACTGGTGTGGGGATGACACCCACAAATCTTCACTACTGTAGTATTAGATTTTGCTTGTTAGGGCTACAAGTTTGACCATAAAATAATGATGTACCCTGTGAGGGGTCTGGCCTATTAAAAGCTTTGAGACTTATACAATCTAGCTTGCAAAAGGATTTAGACTTACAACAAAGTCAGCACTCGGTTAAGAGATTTACTTAGGTCTGTTAAAACCACTCTGTTAAGAGATTTACCCTGATTCACCTATTAGAATGTCTCAGTACATGATCCTTCAATTTTCATTGTAATGTCGATAATAGATCTTCTCCTTACAATATAGATTTGATCTCTTATATCATATATATCTCGATTCTGTCTTTCACTACTATGCTTGGTCACTGAACTCTGCTTCTAATTATCAAAACTCTTTTCTATTTGGTAAGTATGAGATCTTCTTCATACAATTCTCATTATGCATCATATGTTTTAGGGTTTGGATCTCATCTTATATAAACAATTGATCATCTCCATAATATGGGATCTATGATTTGGATTGTCTACTTTTGCCGCTTAACCATTCCCTAATTCTTATTGGTTACATGAATTTCATAGGGATTAATGACTACAATTCTAAAGCTTAATCACCTCTATGATTTCCTCTCCCAACAATAAATATCATGTAGATATCGGCCAAAATAGTTTACTAAGTGTTTGTGCCATAAAAATACATATGTCAACTCTAGCTTAGTCGACATTTGATATCTCTGGCACTCGGCACTGACTGTTCTTCATATCCTGGTGCTCGGCACTGACATCTCTACATAACTCGGCAAAAATTGACTAGGCTAATACTAAAGTACTCAGTGACCACTATCTTCCTTGGCAATAACTACTGCTTGGTAAATGTACAACATACATGACTTGGCCTCTACATGATGACTCAGTTGTAGTGATGACCGACCAACATTGCCTACAAAATGACCAAGTGTAAGACACTAATAGACAACAAAACTTAGGGATCAACATTTTCAAGATTCAAGGTGTTTTTTGGTTCATCTTGATGAGATCTTCGATTTGAGACCACTTTGACCAGATTTGGAAATGGTTAAATTTTTAGCTACAAACACTGTACTAAATTCCTTGCTTTGACCAAACTTTGACCGTTCGTATCTTGAGAAGAGAGACTCCATTATTCAAGATTCAAGGTGTTTTTTGGTTCATCTCGACAAGATCTTCAATTTTAGACCACTTTCACCAGATTTGGAAATGATAAAACATTTAGCTATGAACACTGTACTAACTTCCTTGCTTTGACCAAACTTTGACCGTCTGTATCTTGAGAAGAGAGGCTCCATTTTTCAAGATTCAAGGTATTTTTTGGTTCATCTCGAAGAGATCTTCGATTTGAGACCACTTTCACCAAATTTGGAAATGGTCAAATTTTAGCTACGAACACTGTACTGACTTCCTTGCTTTGACCAAACTTTGACCATTCGTATCTTGAGAAGAGAGGCTCCATTTTTAAGATTCAAGGTGTTTTTTGGTTCATCTCGATGAGATCTTTGATTTGAGACCACTTTTACTAGATTTGAAAATGGTCAAATTTTTAGCTACAAACATTGTACTGACTTCCTTACTATGACCAAACTTTGACCGTCTGTATCTTGAGAAGAGAGGCTCCATTTTTCAATATTCAAGGTGTTTTTTGGTTCATCTCGATGAGATCTTCAATTTGAGACCACTTTCACCAGATTTGGAAATAGTTAAATTTTTAGCTACGAATATTGTATTGACTTCCTTGTTTTAACAAAACTTTGATGTACATATCTTGAGAAGAGAGGCTCCATTTTAAAGATTCAAGGTGTTTTTTGGTTCATCTTGACGAGATCTTTGATTTGAGACCACTTTCACCATATTTGGAAATGATCAAATTTTTCACTACGAACATTGTACTGACTTCCTTGCTTTGACCAAACTTTGACCGTTTGTATTTTTAGAAGTGAGGCTCTATTTTCCAAGATTCAAGGTGTTTTTTGGTTCATCTCGATGACATCTTCAATTTGAGACCACTTTCACCAGATTTGGAAACAGCCAAATTTTTAGCTACAAACATTGTACTGACTTCCTTGATCAGACCAAAGTTTGATCGTCCATATCTTGAGAAGAGAGGCTCCATTTTTCAAGATTCAAAGTGTTTTTTGGTTCATCTCAACGAGATCTTCGATTTGAGACCACTTTCACCATATTTGGAAATGGTCAATTTTTTAGCTACGAACACTGTACTGATTTTCTTGCTTTGACCAAACTTTGATCGTCCATATCTTGAGAAGAGAGGCTCCATTTTTCAAGATTCAAGGTGTTTCTTGGTTCATCTCGACAAGATCTTCGATTTGAGACCACTTTCACCAGATCTGGAAACTTTCAAAAAATTTAGCTACGAACACTGTACTGACTTCTTTGCTTTGACCAAAGTTTGACCATTTGTATCTTGACAAGAGAGGCTCTATCTTTCAAGATTCGAGGTGTTTTTTGGTTCATCTCAACGAGATCTTCGATTTGAGACCACTTTCACCATATTTGGAAATAGTCAAATTTTTAACTATAAACACTCTACTGACTTTGTTGCTTCAACCAAACTTTCCCCGTCCGTATCTTGACAAGAGAGGCTTCATTTTTCAAGATTCAAGGTGTTTTTTGCTTCATCTCAACGAGATCTTTGATTTGAGACCACTTTCACCAGATTTAGAAATGGTCAAATTTTTAGCTATGAACATTGTACTAACTTCCTTGCTTTGACCAAACTTTGACTATCCATATCTTGAGAAGAGAGCCTCTATTTCTCAAGATTCAAGGTGTTTTTTGGTTCATCTCGATGAGATCTTTGATTTGAGACAACTTTCACCAGATTTAGAAATAATCAAATTTTTAGCTACGAACATTGTACTAACTTCCTTTCTTTGACCAAACTTTGACCTTTCGTATCTTGAGAAGAGAGGCTTCATTTTTCAAGATTCAAGGTGTTTTTTGCTTCATCTCAAAGAGATCTTCAATTTGAGACCACTTTCACTAGATTTGGAAACAATCAAAATTTTAGCTATGAACACTATATTGAATTCCTTGGTTTGACCAAATTTTGACTATTTGTATCTTGAGAAGAGAGGCTCCATTTTTCAAGATTCAAGGTCTTTTTTAGTTCATCTGGATGAGATCTTTTATTTGAGACCACTTTCACAAGAATTAGAAATGGTCAAATTTTTAGCTACGAACATTGTACTAACTTCCTTGCTTTGACCGTCTGTATCTTGAGAAGAGAGACTCCATTTTTTAAGATTCAAGGTGTTTTTTGGATCATCTTGATGAGATCTTCAATTTGAGACCACTTTCACCAAATTTGGAAACAAACAAATTTTTTATCTATGAATACTGTATTGACTTCCTTGCTTTGACCAAACTTTAACCATCTGTATCTTGAGATGAGAGGCTCCATTTTTCAAGATTCAAGGTGTTTTTTTGTTCATCTCGATGAGATCTTCAATTTGAGACCACTTTCAACAGATTTGGAAACAGTCAAATTTTTAGCTACGAACACTATACTGACTTCCTTGCTTTGACAAAACTTTGACCGTCCATATCTTGAGAAGAGAGGCTCCATTTTTCAAGATTCAAGGTGTTTTTTAGTTCATCTCAACGAGATCCTTGATTTGAGACCACTTTCACTAGATTTGGAAATGGTTAAATTTTTAGCTACGAACAATGTACTAACTTCCTTATTTTCACCAAACTTTGACAATCTGTATTTTGATAAAAGAGGCTCCATTTTTCAAGATTCAAAGTGGTTTTTGGTTCATCTCGACAAGATCTTCGATTTGAGACCACTTTCACCAGATTTGGAAATGGTCAAATTTTTAGCTACAAATATTAAACTGACTTCCTTGCTTTGACCAAAATTTGACCATCCATATCTTGAGAAGAGAGGCTCTATTTTTTAAGATTCAATGTGTTTTTTGGTTCATCTCAACGAGATCTTCGATTTGAGATCACTTTCACTAGATTTGGAAATGGTTAAATTTTTAGCTATGAACACTATACTAACTTCCTTGCTTTGACCAAACTTTGACTATCTGTATCTTGAGAAGAGAGGTTCTATTTTTCAAGATTCAAGGTGTTTTTTGGTTCATCTCGACAAGATCTTTGATTTGAGACCACTTTCACCAAATTTTGAAATGGTCAAATTTTAAGCTACAAACATTGTACTGACTTCCTTGCTTTGACCAAACTTTGGTTGTTCGTATCTTAAGAAGAGAGGCTCCATTTTTCAAGATTCAAGGTATTTTTTGGTTTATCTCGATGACATCTTTGATTTGAGACCACTTTTACCAAATTTGGAAACGGTCAAATTTTTAGCTACGAACATTGTATTGACTTCCCTACTTTGACCAAACTTTGATCATCTGTATCTTGAGAGGAGATGCTCTATTTTTCAAAATTCAAGATATTTTTTGGTTCATCTGGACGAGATCTTTGATTTGAGACCACTTTCACCAGATTTGGAAACAGACAAATTTTTAGCTACGAACACTTACTGACTTCCTTGCTTTGATCAAACTTTCACCATCTGTATCTTGAAAAGAGAGGCTCTAGTTTTCAAGATTCAAGATGTTTTTTGGTTCATCTCGACGAGATCTTTGATTTTTCACCACTTTCACCATATTTGAAAATGATCAAATTTTTATCTACAAACATTGTACTTACTTCCTTTCTTTGACCAAACTTTGACCATCTGTATCTTGGGAAGAGAGGCCCTATTTCTCAAGATTCAAGGTGTTTTTTGGTTCATCTCGATGAGATCTTTGATTTGAGACCACTTTTGAACCATATTTGGAAATGGTCAAATTTTTAGCTACGAACATTGTACTGACTTCCTTTCTTTGACCAAACTTTGATCATCTGTATCTTGAGAAGAGAGGCTATGTTTTTCAAGATTCAACGTATGTTTTGGTTCATCTCGACGAGATCTTTGATTTGAGACCACTTTCACCAGATTTTGAAATGGTCAAATTTTAAGCTACAAACACTATTCTGACTTCCTTGCTTTAACTAAACTTTGGTCGTCCATATCTTGGAAAGAGAGGCTCCATTTTTCAAGATTCAAGGTATTTTTTGGTTCATCTTGATGAGATCTTCAATTTGAGACCACTTTCACCAGATTTGGAAATGGTCAAATTTTTAGCTACAAACACTGTACTGTCTTCCTTGCTTTGACCAAACTTTGACGACTTGTATCTTGAGAAGAGAGGCTCCATTTTTCAAGATTCAAGGTGTTTTTTGGTTCAGCTCGAAGAGATCTTCAATTTGAGACCACTTTCACTAGATTTGGAAACACTAAAATTTTTAGCTACGAACACTGTATTGACTTCCTTGCTTTGACCAAACTTTGATTGTCCGTATCTTGAGAAGAGAGGCTTTATTTTTTAAGATTCAAGGTATTTTTTGGTTCATCTCGATGAGATCTTCAATTTGAGACCACTTTCACCATATTTGGAAATGATCAAATTTTTAGCTACAAACACTGTACTGACTTCCTTGCTTTGACCAAACTTTGATCGTTCGTATCTTGAGAAGAGAGGCTTCATTTTTTAAGACTCAAGGTATATTTTGCTTCATCTTGACGAGATCTTTGATTTGAGACCACTTTCACCATATTTGGAAACATTCAAATTTTTAGCTACGAACACTGTACTAACTTCCTTGCTTTGACCAAACTTTGATTGTTTGTATATTGAGAAGAGAGGCTCCATTTTTCAAGATTCAAGGTGTTTTTTGGTTCATCTTGACGAGATCTTCAATTTGAGACCACTTTCACCAGATTTGGAAATGGTCAAATTTTTAGCTACGAACACTGTACTTACTTCCTTTTTTTGACCAAACTTTGGTCGTCTGTATCTTCAAAAGAGAGGCTCCATTTTTCAAGATTCAAGGTGTTTTTTGGTTCATTTTGATGAGATCTTGGATTTCAGACCACTTTCATCGGATTTGGAAATGGTCAAATATTTAGCTACGAACACTGTACTGACTTCCTTGTTTTGACCAAATTTTGACCATCTATATCTTGAGAAGAGAGGCTTTATTTTTCAAGATTCAAGGTGTTTTTTGGTTCATCTCGATGAGATCTTCGATTTGAGACCACTTTCAATAGATTTGGAAATAGTCAACTTTAGTCAAAGCAAAGAAGTTAGTACAAATTTTTTTAAACATCACATCTAAATATTATTCCCATTCTCTTGTTTCAAATAATCATGTCACAACCTGAGTGCTAATGTGATAAGGTTTGACCATGCATGATGAATGTAAATAATCAACAGACCTTGTGTGTACCTATCACTTGTGTCATAACTAAATGAACTACATGATCTTTGAAAACATTAATTGGGAGTGATGGATAAAAGGCATGATGAAATGGTGAGGTGGAAGATAGAGAGGATGGTACAAATGTGTAGAATTTTATTATAGATAAAAAGTACTTCCATAAAAAGTGAAAATGTTTATTATGAATGCATGAAAAATTTATGAAGAAGAAGAAGGTTGTACATTAATTCCTACTTCCTCAGATATAGGATCCTCATTTGAATGGTTCTCCTTGAATTGTTGCATGAATTTTGATCTATAAGTTGGCTTGTTATATAATTTTAAATGATAACCATTAATAAGTAGTTTGAAGTGTACTGGGTCTATTGTTCTTAACTAAGCTACTCCATTGTCAAAAACTTTGATGGTTTGATATGGTCCTAGACAACGAGTTTGGGACTTACCTGGATTGTCTTGATATCTTGAATTGTAGAGAAGAGCCCAATCACCAGGTTAAAATTTCTTATCCTTGATGTATTTATCATATCAATTCTTCTATTGATTTTGTACAATTTATGTATGATACAGGGCATATTTTTTGTATTCATGTAGAGCATTCAACTACAAGATCCTTTCCATTTACACTGTGGTACAATCCATGTCCACTTGTTAAGAAATGTTCTCAATGTTAAATGCTCAAATTCTATGGGCATGAGAGATGGTTTACTATAGACTAACTCAAAGGGAGTAATGCATGTTTTAGTTCTTCATATAGTTCTATAAGCCCATGACATAGTACATGCAAGGAGGATCCAATTAAGGATAGTAAAAGCAAGCAACCAAACACCCATAGTGGAATAACACAACAACATAATGATTCAACAAAATTTTCATTAACATGCCCGGTTGTAAGGCCTTCCAAGTTAGGGCCAAATACAATCAAAAGTATTTCTACAACCTTCCAACTAGTCTAGTTTTGAAACAAATCAGTAACTGATGGAAAACCTAAGGAAGATCTGAACTTGAGCTCACAAGCCTCCAAGCAATATCCTTGTTCCCAAGAAAGAAAACCACTAGCTCTATTAATTACAAACTATCAGATAACAATCTAATCTTCAAGATCTCGCAGGATCCAAGTCTATCAGATCTACTTCCAAATCTAGTCTGGTGCCCCAATTTGATGCCCCTAAATGACTACCCAAACACTCCTTAAATACTAATCTTCAGCCATAAGTTGGCTGGAAGAAACAACGAATTCCTAAGCCAAGTTGGCTTCTACTACAAACAAATATTAAATGCAACAACAGTCGGCTCTCAAATAGCCTTATAAACATTTAATTCTCCATGTCAGCCTCAAGATCTACATAGGAGAATACAACAAAATCTACCAACAATAAATGCACCAAGTCAGCCAACCAAATCTCCAAGAGCTCCAGTCGGTAAACTAGAACAATCGAGCACTAGAGAAATAACTGAGCACCAATGAAACAACTGACCACACCAAGCATCACTAAGAAAGCATGTCAATCAAGCACCATAGACATCACTGAGTACAAGTTCCACTAAGCACCAGAGGTTTCACCGAGTTCCTTCAGTGACTGAGCTTCCTTCAATAATCAAGACCGTCGGTTAAAGCTGCAATTGAGTACCACGGGACCAAAACAACACACCACCACACAGATTCACCGAGCACCCTAGAATGCCCTTGCATCAGACACCCTAGGTTTGAAAAGATATTCTCATAGGCTGGAAGAACATCTTCTGGGATTCAGCACATAAACCCCAAATTGGTTCTTCACATACAAGTCCTCCAAATTTTCATCTTGCATACTCTTCCACTTCTATTTCCTCTATCTTTTCAAGTATTTCCTTGATAACACATAGACTTGTTCTCCATACTGATCATCCATCCTCTCAAGATCTGACAACTCAACTCAGCTACCAATACTCAAGCTTCTCCTACCGAGTGTTTTATCCAGCAAAGGCATCAGGGAAAACTTCCTGTCATCCTTGTCAATAGTAAACGCATTCTTCACACAATCATACATAGTTCTACAATCATATTTCCAAGCTCTACCAATCAATATATGACAACTATTCATCTCCACAATATCACACAACACTAGATCCTTATAATGGCCAATCTGAAAATCAACAAAGCATTGTTCCCTCACTTCCAGAGCATGACTATCTTGCAACTAGCCAATCCTATAAGGATAAGGATGCTTCATTCTCTTCAAACCAAGTTCATGAACCATGTCCTCAATAACAAGGTTATCAGTACTACCACTATCAGCAATAACATCACAAAGTTTACCTCCAAACTTGCACCAAGTTCTGAACAAGTTACTCCTCTAACAAGGTTCCACCTTTGCACCGAGCAATGTTCTCCGAACCAGCAAGTTCTTAGATTCAGGTTCATTCTGAATATTCTCATTTACCACAATAGTTCATCGATCACCAAACTTCTTCTATGTACACTCAAAAGAATGGTGTCCTTCTTCACCACAATTATAACAAGTACCCTTAAAGATAAGCCTACCTATCTTCTTTTTCAATTCCACAGGTTTCAATTCATCTTCTATAGTCAGTTTGTCCTTCACTGAGTGATCAATCTTTTCCTTCCCTTGGGGATTACTATGTTGTCTCCTTTTTAACTTATCTTCTACCTTTAGAGCATACTGATAAGCATCTTCAATAGAATCAATCTTTAGCATACCAATCTCATCCTGAATATTGAATCTCAAACCATTCACATACCGAGCTACCTTTTCCTTACCAAGTTCTCTCTATCCAGACCGAATGGTAAGTCTGTAGAACTCCTCGGTATAGTCTTCAACAGTCAAATATTTTTGCTTTAGATTATGTAACTTCTTAAACAAGTCAAGGTCATAGTCAACAGGTATGAACTTATCTTTCAATTTAGTCGCCATCAACCTCCACCGATTGATCTTCATTTCACCTTCATCTTCCCTATCTTTGTAATTCCTTCCACCAAAGAGCAGCATTTCCTTTCAACTTAGTCTATGCCAACCTCACTCTAAGAGGATCTTCAATTTCTTCAAGCTCAAAGAAGTCTTCTAATTCACCAATCCAATCAATCAAATTCTTAGGTTTCAAAGTACCAAAGAAATTAGAAACTTCCATTCAATAATTAGTACTTAACCAAGCTCCAGATCTATGTAACCGACTAGTTCTATCTTCACCAGATCTATCTCTCTGATCTACTCTATCATCACCGCTAGATCTAGCAGCTTCAAAGTCTTCAGCAGCTTCCTCATAGCCATCCTTAGTACCAAGATTTTGAGGTACACCAGTCATAGCCCTCATGATCTCAGCGATCATGTCATTCTTCACCATCTCCATCTCCAATCTAAAATCAGATTTCACCTTCTCTGTAATCCTAGGTTCCACAGTATCACAGAGATCTGAAATCACCCTAGGGTCCAATCTCCTTGAAGGCATCCTCAAAGATATGAAACCCTCTGCAAAAAAACCCTATACCGACCTCCAAGTTGTATGCAAGTCAGATCAACCTTCCACCTTGCATGAACAACTAGGCCACGATTCCACAAGTTCAATAACATGGGTCTACAACTCAGATCACACACAACCTCTTCGCCAACTCTCTCCCAACAAGATCAACTCAGCTCTGATACCACCTGATGCAGACATGCAAAGAGGATCCAATTAAGGATAGTCCAAGAAAGCATCCAAACACCCACAGCAGAATAACACAACAACATAATGATTCAACAAAATTTTCATTAATATGCCCAATTGTAAGCCCTTCTGGGTTAGGGCCAAATACTATCAAAATTATTTATGCAACCTTCCAGCTAGTCTAGTTCTAAAACAAATCAATAATTGATGGAAACCCTAAGACAGATATGAACTTGAGCTTGCAAGCCTCCAAGCAATCTCCTTGTTCCCAAGCAAGAAAACAACTAGCTCTACTAATTACAAACTATCATATAACAATCTGATCTTCAAGATCTCGCAGGATCCAAGTCTATCATATCTACTTCCAAATCTGGTATGATGCCCTTAAACAACTACCCAAACACTCCTTAAATACTAATCTTCAGCCACAAGTCAACTGGAAAAAACAATTAATTCCTAAGCCAAGTTGGCTTCTACTACAAATAAATATTAAATGCAACAACAGTCGGCTCTCAAATAGCCTTAAAAACATTTAATTCTCCATGTTGGCCTCAAGATCTACATCAGAGAATATGACAAAAGCTACAAACAATAAATGCACCAAGTCAGCCAACCAAATCTCTAAGAACTCTAGTCGGTAAACTAGAACAACTGAGCACCAAAGAAACAACTGAGCACCAGTGAAACAACCGACCATGCCAAGCATCACCGAGAAAGCACATTGACTGAGTACCAGAGGTTTCACTAAGTTCCTTCAGTGACCGAGCTTCCTTCAATAACCAGATCATCGGTTAAAGCTACAACCAATTACCACAGGACCAAAACAACACACCACCTGTAGATTCACCGAGTACCCTAGAATGCACATGCATCAATCCATATAGCTTTTTGTAATCTATTAGCCTAATCCTTTCTATGAAGTGAAACAGTCTTTGTAAGGATAGATTAAATGTCTCTACTGCTAAATTCTACTTTCCCGTTAGTCTGAGGATTGTAGGGTGTGGCTTTTTTGTGTCTTATGTTGTACTCATTAACCAAGCTTGTGATCAAGTAAACTGTGTCCCTTGGATAGTAACTATTTCCCTAGAAACTCCATACCTGGTGAAAATCTCCTCATAAAAGAATTTAACTAGCATGTTTCATAGGTCTTTCTTCAACCCATTTTGTAACATAATCTATATACACTAGAATATAGGACTTTACATTTGAGGATGGTTCAATAGGCCCTATGGATGACCTACAACTAATTGAATTTTTGTTGAACTGAAGAGATAGTGATTAGAGATTATAGAATTGCCCTAAACTACAGGTTGCGAAATTTCCCTAAACAGGTTACAGAATTGCCCTAAACTATACACAGATATCAGAAATCAACATTTTCCAGATCTGCCCTATTTTGAGGTTAGTATTTTCCTTTCAATTATTTTAGATTTCAAACACATTTTCTTTATAGGGAAATATAAGGTTTTCTTCCTCCTTCATATTCTCCATAGATTGATTCAATTGTGCATTAACCTTGTGGTTGATCAATTTGGATCTATCCCTTGGGAATTTGGGTTTAGAAGTAGATCTCATATTTCCCCCATTCAATTAGGTGATACAATTTCACCCTATTCATTTTGGTGAACCCGACGAGCTTACTCTCTTTCTTTTTGGTGTTAGATTTCCCTTTGTCTTATTGTGTGTGTTCACCTTATTCATTTTGGTGAACCCGACATACTTACCCCTTTTCTTTTGTGGATTTAGATGCCCTATTGTGTTAGATTTTAGGTCTTTTCTTGTATTTATATTAGATCTAGTTTATGCTCTTTAAATTTAAAAATACAAAAACATTTCTTGCATTTTCATTTACTATGGAGATTCTTAAGATGCTTTAGTGTGTATTCATGTTCTTTATTACCCTTCTTTTAGCATCTCTTTACCATACCTATGATGTTTATGAGAGTATCATTAACTTCATTATGTTGATGACTCTTCACTTTTCTCTTGCTTATGCTTTTGTGAAGTTGACCGACACTAGTCTTCCTACATTTAAAACTTTCATTAAAGATTTATGTGGTAGCCTTATTACTCTTTTGGATTATGTGAAGAATTTGGTAGATGATACACCATCTCTTAATCTTCCTATTCCTAATCCGATACCTAATTCTCCATCTGTTCATCCTCGCTCTTCCCATACTTATGATGGGATTCAAGCTATAGTTCAAGATGCGAATGTGCAAGATTTCTTTGATTTACCTTCTCCTCCGATTCATGATGATATTAAAGGGAAGGGTAAAGAAACTTCTTCAAAACCTATTATTCGACCTTATACAACCTTTACTCATGAACATGATAAACAATCACCTCCTGTAGAAAATTTACATAATATTTACACTACCGAATATAATATGGTGACTAAACAAGGTTATAAAGGTTTAGGGTTTGGAGTTAATGAGCATGGTATTAGGTTTCCCATTCATATACCCCCCAAACCAGATATGTGTGGTGTTGGTTGTTCAAAATCTCAAGTCAAGGTAGGTGATGTTAATCATCATCCTCCTCTTCACATTCTTCTCCCCACACCTATCTTAGATAACCCTAATGTTTGTCAAGAGGTGGCTAAGAAGGTATATGTTGAGTTAATGAATTCCAAGAAAGAAATCTTTAGACCTATGCCAAGAATGCCTTATACAAATATAAATATCCTTTTCATTATTCCAATACACATTTACTTTCTAATTGTAAACATTTCAAGTTATATGTTAGAGAAAGAGTTGCTTTAGGAATTATATCTCACTCTCGTGTAGTTTTACAATTCCTTCATAATTTTGATATAGGGGATTCCCCTCCTTTTGATATAATGTATATTTTTTCCCCTCTTGTCTCATGACTAGGGGGCAAGAGGTGTATTTTCATCCAATCGCCTAGGATCCATTAGGTCTTTTATTGGGGCTTAATTGGTATTCTTTATCTCCTATCTTTCTATGGTTTTGCATTATGTTCATCTCTAGATCTTTTTCAAGATATCTTTTCTAAAACATGTGTTTTCCAAAGGTATCCCTGGGGGGAAAGGTTCTTCCTTGTTTATGTTTGTTTAGGGAATTTCTTTCCTTAGCTTAGTGGTATTTGTTTATATTGCAGTATAATTTCATCATATTGATAGATATTTTGACTATGGATGAGAGGTTATTGTCCTAAGTCATCACTTCTTCTCTATGTTGTAAATTATGTTCTTTATAAACTCTCACCTTTGCTTTGGTGTTGGAGTTGTTTCCCTCATTCCAACGATTCATCTTCCTCTTGTTTGCAGGGGGATTGATGATCAAATCTTTGTTCCCACTGTTGAAAGATGATATTTTATCTAAAGCACTCCTCTTTGGTGGGGGTCTTTTTTATAAGATCTTTTTCTTCGAGGATCCTTTTTCCATGAGTGATATATTCTTTTCACAATTATCTATAATCTTGGATATTGGGGTCAATATCACTTGCTAAGAATATGGTATACATTGTTGTAAATAGGATATCTCTTTTCATTGTGAAGTAGGTATCCTCTTCCTCTTCCTTATCATGTCTAGTAGACAACCACGATAAGGAGGGGGGCATATATAGGGTCTCCCTTATACTATAGTTTTTTTATTTTTACATGCTAAATCTTGGAAGGTAACATACATAAGTTGCTAAATCTTGAAAAGACACGCATTTTAATATGCTAAATTCTCTAAAGGTAACGCACATAAGTTGTTAAATCCTGAGGAGACACGCATTTTTTAAATTTTCCAATATGCTAAATCTTGGAAGGTAACACACATAAGTTGCTAAATCTTGAAAAGACACGCATTAATATGCTAAATCTTCCGAAGGTAATGCACATAAGTTTCTAAATCCTGAGGAGACGCGCATTTCATATTCATATTGATACAAGAAGGTGGATCTAGGAGTATTCTAGAAGCCATCAAAAGATGCATTACAATTTCAAGAATAGTTTATGGGTGAACCTATTAGGGCTCTCCCTCCAGGGTGATTCATTGTAAGGTGGGCATCTTACTAGGTGAGGTAATCACTCTTTTCCCTTTCTCTCTCTTCGCTTTCATGATAGTAGGACTAGATCATGAAGCTATATTCTTTATAGTGTTGCTCTTGTCTTTCTTATGTAATCGTTTATGCTCTTATGATAGCTTTCCAAATATGATATTAGTATGAGAAATGTTTCTTAGAAAGGTTTCTTGTGCTAGTGGATTTGGGTTTGTTTTAGTACTAACCCCTCTTTTGTGTCTTTTTCCTTTTTTGTTTTCGCACCCTCGTGTGTGTATGTTGAGTTAGAATCCTTATCCTGGGGGCTTATATCCCTAGCTAAGTGTTATCCTATCTCATTTCGAATCCACGTGGATCTCTTCTTTCTTCTCCTTTACCAAGAGTTTGTATTGAATCCATACTCTTGCTAAAGTGAGGGCTTAATGTATTGTCTTAAAATGGAAGCACTTCCATGATAAGAGAATTTAGCCCTCTGAGTGAGTGGTCTAGGGTCATGTCAAGAACCTTGATCAGGTCTTTTCTTGAGTCTAGCTTTCTCTCCCAGTTCTACTTCTCTTTTCACCTATTTTTACTATCTTTCTGCATTTCCTAGCACTTTGGATTGAGGTCCTAAGGTTTTTGACCTCAAGGTCAAAGATGACCTTGAGGGTCCATGACAACCTTGACCCTGACCTAGGTCAAGGATGACCTTGACCCTGACCTAGGGTGAGGTCTACCTCGTCCTTGACCCAAATTTGAAATTTCTGGTTCCCATGATTCCTAGATGTCGGGTTATTATTTTCCCGCTTCCGGGTCAGCCATTTCAGGTTTCAGAATGTAAACCCTTAAATTGCATTTAATATGGGTCCATTTCTAGGAGTTAAGGTTAATTAGGATTTAATTCCCCAATGTCGGCCTTCTCTAGAGGTTTGTGCCCTAGATCACTATAAAAGGAAGCCTTCCTCTCTCATTTTCTCCATCACTTTTTCATATCTCCTTTTGCCATCAAGCACTCAAGCTCTCAAGTAAGATCAAGAATGCATTTCATCAAGAATTTCAAGCAATCATCCATTCAAGTCCTCTTCTCCATTCAAGTTCTCCATTGAAGATCAAGGATTCAAGCATTCAAGTCTTTGAAGGGATTTGGTTCAAGCATGCAAGATTCATCATTCAAACCCTAGATCTAGCCATCATGGTGGTGTGGTCTTCCTTCAAGATCCTTTTTTAATCTTCTAAATCCATTCATTCATCTATCAAGGTGGATTCCAAGCATACAATCATGAAGGTTTTGGATTTAAATTTATGATTTTGATTTACATTTTCCATTGTTATGTTCAAGCTTTCATATCAATATACTTGTTTACATTTGAAATATGATTGCATATCTATTGAATTACATAGCTTCATTATTAGATCTACTTCGACTACTACTTGCTAGCATTCTCAATTTCAATATTAAGTTTGATTCCAAACTTAGGTTTGACCAAGGCAAACCCCTCAAACAAACAACAAAAACTCTCTTTTTCTTGTAGGTACAAGTATGAAACTACAGATCTAAGCTTGGATTTGGATACCCTTTTCGTCGAACTTCTGAGATCCCTGAACAAAGTCAAGGATGAACTTTAAAATCTCGAAGTAGTCTTTGACTTATTATCGGGGTCAAAGACTACCTGCTATCAGAAAGATAAAAGTTTTCTAGGTTTTTTTTGTCTCGGCATTTCCCATCCAAAACAGGTTGCAGAATTGCCCTAAACTACACACAGACATCAAAAATCAGCATTTTCCAGATTTTCCCTATTTTGAGGTTAGTATTTACCTTTCAATTATTTCAGATTTCAAGCACATTTTCTTTAAAGGGAAATATAAGGTTTTCTTCCTCCATATTCTCCATAGATTGATTCAATTGTGCATTAACCTTGTGGTTGATCAATTTGGATCTCTCCCTTGGGAATTTGGGTTGAGAAGTAGATCTCATATTTCCCCCATTCAATTAGGTGATACAATTTCACCTTATTCAAAGATCACCGAGCTATTAAAGTGATATGTAAGATGATTAAATCAGTCAATATGTTGTCATTGATGTCAACTAGTTTTTTACTATGCTTATCATGATAGTTACAAACATATAAATATCTATAGAAGGAAGAAATGGTGAATAAATGAGATATCTATATAAGGACAAGATGGATAAGATAGATAAGGATAAGGTATACATTGGGTAACTTATTGATGAGTCTATGGCATTGTGTTGTTGATTTGAGCATGTTGCATTATTCAATTATGAAGAAGATATCATATTTGAACAAGTTAATGTGGTCGGTAATTGAAGATTTATGTATACACCGAGTCAATCTTGTGTATACAGAGTGATAGTAATAACCAAGTTAATTATCACCAACGCATTCAGTATTAACTGAGTATGGATGAAAACATTAAATGTTATAGCAACCGACTGAAATTAATGACTTGGAAATTGCTTATTATTCTGAGGTAAGAGATGATGTTTGTTATAAGATCCACATATGACAAAATTTAGATATGATCGAAGGGAAGAGAATGAAATGTGTTATTGACACATCTGTCAAGGAAGCTTGAAGTGGCAAAATGGATGATGCAGATTAAGAGGAAAAATCTAATGGCTGATATGAAAATGATTTACACGTCTATTTAAGAGACATGAGATTCATTGTTGAACAATGCCAAATGAATAGAGACTGCAGAAGATTTCACGTGAAGACATTTTTTATGCATACCTGATCAAATTGGTTACAGACCGAACCTAGATGAACTGCAGGCATAACCGAGCATCAGAGATATATAGACCGAGTAAAGTAACTTGGAGGATATGATGAAGTGAATTGATTATTAATCACATGAGTTATTTTGAGCTTAGCATAGATCTAAATACTTGAAAATTGAGTTGTATTTGAATCAGAGCACTATTGTATTAGTTTAACCATTGTTACAGCAAAATCTCTTAACCAAGTGGACTTAACAGTCTTTTGTATGACATTCAAGGAATGTTAATTGTTTTCTTGTTGACCCCATAGTGAATGTTGGTCAAAAGTTAACTGTTAGTGATAAATCCTCTAACCAGGTCACACCTTATAGTGTGCATTGTAACCTTTAATAGGGTTGGCTCCTAACCGAGCTCACTTCAGAAGAGTGAAATATTTTGGGTTACTGGTCCCAGGTGATTTTTCCCTTAGCAGGGTTTCCACGTTAAATATGTGTTATGTGTTATTTGTTATGATTTTTTTCTATTATACTTTACATATTACATATTTGATTAATTGGTAAAGATAGATTTGGAAATTACTGGTATTTGGTAAATGAAGAGAAAGATAGTTATGTTATCTTAGTGAGTTGTTTGATTTGTTGAAAAAGTTTGAAAAAGTACATCTGAGAGTTTGGGACTATAGGATAACTGATTTAACTGATTCACCCCCCTCTTGGTTATCTAACAATTGGTATCAGAGCATATTGGTTGGTTGGAGGAAAGTTTCAAGGACTTGAGAAAAAGATCACAAGATGTATAAAAGGGAAGTGCCTAAGCTGAACAAAGATAACTTCTCAACATGGCAAAGCACGATGAGGCTGCACATATCTGGAATTGGAGAATCTGTCATTCAACTCCTAAACAATGGCTACATACAACTAACTATTGGACCTTTGACAGTTGATCAATTAAGAGACAGACATGAACACAATATAACAATGATAGAGATTGCTTTTGCTTTATCTGATGTAGAATTTGAAGATATTAAAGCATGCACTCCAATGAAAGAAATGTGGGACAAACTTGCACTAGTTCATGAAGGAGATGTAAATGTATTGAGGGAAAGAGCTGAAAGCCTTAGAGGTAGATTTGGTGATATGAAGATGAAAGAAGTTGAAAACATCACACAATACTCTAATCGAATCAAGGAGGTTGTCAATGCTATTTGAGGAGCATGAGGTGTTATTGATGAAGACACTGTTGTGAGTAAAATTCTTAGAACCTTGTTGCCTATCTATGCTATTAGAATCTCTATTATTCATGAAATGAGATCTGCACTGAACAACGTTCTTACACTTGATAGTCTAATTGGTAAGTTGACTACTTTTGAGATGAATAACTATGATAATAGTATTGTACCGAGTGTTGAGTTTGTATTTATGTCATCCTTGAAGATTGGTAAGTCTAACAGTAAACATAACATAAGAAATGAAAGTGGCAGTGACAGTGAAGATGAGCTTGATGAGCTTGAGCACTTATGGCTAGGAGACTTTCGAAAGGTAAAGGAAGGTATAAAGGAAACTTGCCTCTAGCATGTTTTAATTGTAAAGAGATTGGTCATATTGCTATTAGATGTCCTAACAAGAAAGATGAAGATAAAGAAAATGACCGATCTAGTGATGGAAAGTTTGGCAGAAGAGATAACCAAGATCACAGAGGAAACCGACACTATGACAAAAGAAATAATTGAGACTACAAAGATAAAGGCAAGAAGGCATGTTACCTTGTTGGATATGATGATAATGATACCGACACTGACACTAATGAAGATGTTGAAGTGGTATTTGTTGCAATGAAAGATGATTCAAAATAAGAAGAATGGTATGTAGAAACAACACTTTAAAGTTAGCAAGAATGATACATGGATTATTGATAGTGGTTGTACACATCATATGACTGGTGATGAGGATAAATTTGAATACCTTGAACACTATAATGGAGGATCTATTAAAATGGGAAATAATACACCTTGTCTAGTGAAAGGAAAAGGATCTATCTTGTTGAACAATAAGATTATATGTGAAAATACATATTGGGTGATTTGAATTAACTATAATCTATTGAGTGTAGCACAATTGAATAATTCAGGTCACCAAGTTGCATTTGAAAGTAGAAAGGTGAAGATATATGATGAAATCAGAAATTTGGTCGATATTGGTGAACAATCCAAAGGTAATCTATTCTATCTTTACAATGTTAAAACTTCTTGTTTGTTGGCTAGAAATGAAGATGTGTGGTTGTGGCATAAGAGACTGTGTCATGTGAATTTTGGTAATATGGTTAAGATCAGTAAGAAGAGAAGAGTTAGAGGTTTACTGAGTCTAACTAAACCTAACGATGTCTTGTGTAATCAATGTCAGGAGGGTAAAATGACTAAATCTAGTTTTAAAAGCAAAGACTATTCTTCTAAAGGTATTTTGGAGTTGGTACATACCGACTTATATGGTCCTATGAGAACTCAGAGTTATTATGGTGACAAATATTTCATTTTATTTGTTGATGACTACTCTAGGATAATGACAATTATGTTTTTTAAAGAGAAATCTAGAGCTTTCAAACTATTTAAGTGGTATAAAGCTAAAGTTGAAAAGGAAACCGGAAAAGATTTAAAATTATTAAGATCTGATAGAGGAAATGAGTTTATTTCTGATGAATTCACTAACTTTTGTAATGAGCATGGAATTAAAAGATAGGTTTTTGCATCGAGGACACCATAGCAGAATGGTATTGCAGAAAGAAGGAATCAATCTATAGTTGATTGTGCCAGAACATTGATGATTGAGAAAGATGTTGCACAAATGTATTGGAGAGAAGTTGTTAGCACCATTGTATACACATTGGACTGAGTTGAACTAAAGAAAGATACAAATAAGACACCTTATGAGCTATGGTTTGGCTACACACCAAATGTAAGTTATTTCAGAATTTTTGGAAACAGATGTTACATTCTAAAAGATGATAGAAATGGTAAATTTGATTCTAAAGGTGATGAAGGAATATTTCTAGGATATTCTACTAAGAGCAAAGCATACAAATGTTTGAACAAGGCTACTAACAAAATGATTGAAAGTCATGCTAATGTGAAAGTTGATGAGTTTGCTGAGAAGAATGATGAAGAAAGCATAAAGGAATCACAAGACTATGGTAGGTTTACATATATTGAGCATCCAGACTATCTACCCAAGCCACAGGTTGAGTCTACCGAGTGACAGGAAAATACTACTGAGAATCAAAAAATGTAAACCGAGAACCAGGAAGATGCTACCGAGGAAGAAAATGAACCTAAACCGAATGATAAGCAAAGAAGAGAGCAAGTACTGGGAAGATTTGTTAGAAGACGCCATCCATAAAACCAAATTATTGGAGACAAGCAAGCTGGCATGATGACATGAAGTAAGTTAAGACAGAACACGTGTTTAGTTTGTGAATTTGAGCCTAAGAATGTTAGAGATGCACTTGAGAATGATGAATGGATTAAGGCAATGAATGAAGAAATTGAACAGATAGAGAAAAAAAACATGGACATTGGTACCGAGACCGAGTGATAAAAATGTAATTGGTAGTAAGTGGATTCTCAGAAACAAGTTGAATGAGAATGGTGAAGTAACTAGAAACAAATCAAGACTTGTATGCAAGGGATATGCACAAGAAGAAGGTATTGACTATGGTGAAACTTTTGCACTAGTAGTTAGACTTAAAGGAGTCCAAATATTACTTGCATATGCTGCACATAAAGGATTAAAAGTATATCAAATGGATGTGAAATCAACATTTATGAATGGAATTCTTGAGGAAGTGGTCTACATAGAACAACCTAAAGGTTTTGTTGATCCAAAGTAGAAGAACATGGTATGTAGACTACACAAAGCATTTTATGGACTGAAACAAGAACCAAGAGCATGGTATGAAAGATTACATGCTTATCTTATAAGTATTGGCTTTGTGAGGACAAGTGAAAATAGAAATTTGTATATGAAAGGAGAAAATGAAGATAATATTTTGATTGCTAAAAATTTTGTTGATGATATAATATTTGGAGGACATGATAATATTTGCAAATCTTTTGTTGATGAAATGAGAAAAGAGTTTGAAATGTAAATGTTTGGAGAGATTAAATTCTTTCGAGGTTTTCAGATTATACAACAAAATGATGGGATTTTCATAACACAATCAAAATACATCAAGTGTTGAAGACTTTTGGCATGGAAGATTCAAAACCAGTAGGTACACCGATGGTGACAGGATGTAAGTTGACAAAAGATGATGAATCAATTGAGGTAAATCAGACACTGTATAGATCAATGATTGGAAAATTGATGTATGTGGTATACAGTAGACCTAATATAGAACATGCAGTTGGGATTGTAGCAAGATTTTCTGTTAATCCTAAGAAATCACATATAACTGTTGTTAAAAGGATTCTGATATATTTGAAGAAAATTAAAGATTATGGTTTATAGTACAAAAAGGAAGGAAATTTTGAACTACGAATTTACACTGATGCAAATTGGTCTGGAAACACTGATGACCACAAAAGTACAACTAGTGGAGCATTCTTTTTGGGTGAAAGACTTGTACCATGGATAAGTAAGAAACAAGCATGTATTTCTCAGTCTACTGCTAAAGCAAAGTATGTTGTTGTTGCTTCTAATTATTCAACTATTGCATGGATAAAATAATTGCTAGAAGGAATGAATGAGGTGATCACTGATCCAGTGATTAGATATTGTAACAACACAAGTGTTATAAACATTTCCAAGAATTCGGTGATGCATTAAAAAAAAAGCACATATCTATCAAGTATCACTATTTGAGGGAACAAGTACAAGAAAAGCAAGTGAAACTGGAGTTTGTGAAGTCTAAAGAACAACTTGATGATATATTTACCAAGCCCTTACCGAAGGACACTTTTGAGTACTTGAGGATGAAACTAGGGGTCCATCCTCTGTCTATTGGTCACTAAGGTGATCAAGAGGTCACCAAGCTACTAAAGTGATATGTAAGATGATTAAATCAGTCAATATGTTGTCATTGATGTCAACTATTTTTTACTATACTTATCATTATAGTTACAAACATCTAAAAATCTGTAGAAGGAAGAAATGGTGATGAAATGAGATATCTAGGTAAGGATAAGATAGATATGATAGATAAGGATATGATTAGAGATCACTGAGCTACTAAAGTGATATGTAAGATGATTAAATCAGTCAATATGTTGTCATTGATGTCAACTACTTTTTGACTATACTTATCATTATAGTTACAAACATTTGAACATCTGTAGAAGGAAGAAATGGTGACAAAATGAGATATCTACGTAAGGACAAGATGGATATGACAGATAAGGATAAGGTATACATTGGGTAACTTATTGATGAGTCTATTGCATTATGTTGTTGACTTGAGCATGTTGCATTATTCTATTATGAAGAAGAGATCAGATTTGAACAAGTTAATGTGGTCAGTAATTGAAGATTTTTGTATACACCAAGTTAGTCTTGTGTATACCGAGTGATAGTAATAATTGAGTTATTTATCACCGACACATTCAGTATTAACTGAATATGGATTAAAACATTAAATGTTATAACAGCCGACTGAAATTGATGAGCTAGAAATTGCTTATGATTTCAAGGTAAGAGATGAAGTTTGTTATAAGATCCATGACTGACAAAATTCAAATATGATCGAATGGAAGAGAATGAAACATTTTATTGACACATCTTCCAAGGAAGCTTGAAGTGACAAAATGGATGATGGAGATTAAGAGGCAAAATCTAATGCCTAATATGAAAACGGTTTACACGTCTATTTAAGAGACATGAGATTCATTGTTGAACAATGTTGAATTAATAGAGACTACAAAAGATTTTGTGTGAAGACATTTTTCATGCATACCCAATCAAATTGGTTACAGACATAGCCGAGTTGAACTACAAACATAACTAAGCGTCAGAGATATATACACCGAGTAAAGTAGGTTGGAAGATATGATGAAGTGAATTGATTATTGATCAAACAAGTTATTTTTAGCTTAGCATAGATTTGAATACTTGCAAATTGAGTTGTATTTGAATCAGATCACTACTGTATTAGTTTAACCATTGTTATAGCAAAATCTCTTAACCGAGTGGACTTAACAGTCTTTTATATGACATTCAAGGAATGTTAATTATTTTTTTGTTGACCCCATAGTGAATGTTGGTCAAAAGTTAACTTTTAGTGATAAATCTTCTAACCAGATCACACCTTATAGTGTGCATCGTAACCTTTAATAGAATTGGCTCCTAACCGAGCTCACTTCAAAAGAGTGAAATATTTTGGGTTACCGGTCCCAGGTGGTTTTTCCCTTAGTAGGGTTTCCACGTTAAATCTTTATGTTGTGTGTTATTTGTTATGATTATTTTTCTATCATACTTTATATATTGCATATTTTATTAATTAGTAAAGGCAATTTTGAAAATTACTGGTATTCGATAAATGAACAGAAAGATAGTTATCTTATCTTACCGAGTTATTTGATTTGTTGAAAAAGTACTCTGAGAGTTTTGGACTGTAGGATAGTTGATTTAACTAATTCACCCCCCTCTCATTTATCTAACACCTACAAAGTCTAGCAACCATTTGTCAAAGGGAGTCACCACCACTTGAGGAAATAGAGGCATCTCATCTAATCTTATAGTTATTCCCATCCTCTGGCACTTATCACACTTTTGGTATACCTTGATTCATCTTTATGTAGTGTTGGCTAGTAGTATCATGTATTGGAAATCTTCATAGTTATTCTTTTTGTTGTAAAATTTCCACCACATGGCTCATCATGGAAAGCATGCAAGAAATCATATATATCATCTTCACGTACACAAATCCTCATAATCTAGTCTAGACCAATATAAAACATACAATCTTCTATCCAGGAGAAGTTGAAACTCTTCTCCACAAGTAACCTTCTTTCTTTGGTGAAAACTAAAGAGTCTTTCTAACAACTAAATAATTTTCTATGTCTGCATACCAAGGATTGTGAGAAGTGATAGAGAATAAATCTTCATCTAGAAAGGTATGATCAATGGTTGTAGGATCATCATTCACTTGAAGGTAGGATAAGAAGTCGACCACCATGTTATCTTTCTCAAGCTTGTCAACAATAGTGATATCAAACTCCTGCATTAACAATAACCACCTTGTTAACCTCTCTAAAATAGAAGGTTTGTTCATAAGATACTCGTTCGTTGCATGATCTATGTGTATGATGATTTGACACCCTTTTATGTAGTGTCTGAACTTGTTAAGATCATAAATAACTGGTAACATCTCCTTTTCAGTGACATTATAATTGAGTTCATCTCCCTAGACATTCTTACTAACATAGCAGATGGCATTATCAATGGATCCTTCTTTTTGTCCTAACACCACCCCTGAGGCATAGTATGAAGCATTTGAATGAATGTGGAATGACAATGACCAATTTTGTCCCTTCAATACATGAGCTTGAGTTAGAGCTACTTTAAGGTTTTTAAAAGCTTTATCATATTTTGATGTCCATTAAAATCATACTTTCTTCAAAAGATTATATAGGGGTGTTACAATCTGACTAAAATCTTTAATGAACCTCATGAAGTAGCTTGCATGTCATAAGAGACTTCTTGCTTCATTTTTCTTAGTAGGGACATAAAGACTAGAGATTACTTGAATTTTGATAGATCTAGACCTGAATTCTAGTTGCAGAGATATAATAGCCCAATACCACCACTTCTTGCATCATCATGAACTTTTCACTATTTAAAGATAAATTTTTAATCTTCAGATCTTTGCAAAATGTTTCCGAAGTTGGTGTGTGCTTCTTCAAAGGTTCTGTTGCAACCCTAAGTTTTTGCAAAATTTAAAGTTCCAACTTTTATGCCAAGAAGAAAAATTCTCTACACAATCATGTGCACCAACTATTGATCGAGCATGTGCTTCTATTTGCAACTTCCCAAAACTAGTTCTTATGTATATGTCAAGTGGTGAATTTCAGGGTGTGCATATGTTTTACAATTTGCAAATGCAAAATCATTCCAGGTAGTATCTTTTGGATCATAATTTTTTCACACTTGAGCATCCCCACATCAATCCAATTGTTCCTATGCATTTTATATATCACAAAGTTGTCTTACACCAATTTTCATATTCTCGTGATACTATTTGCTATTTTTTCCAAAGTCATTCCATTTATAATTTATTTATAATTTTCCTACACATTGTAAAATTGATTCAAAGTAGCCCTTTTCACATATTTATATCTTGCATTTAAGTGACTCTTATGGTGAAATTATATATCCTTTCAAAAAAATTTACTACAAAGATACCCCATGCAAAGTCCTAAGAGCTCAATTGATTTTTTTTCTAAACTAATACAAATTGCAGTTTATATGAATTTGTTGTTGGCAAGTTGAAGAAAGTAACCAAAGACCCTCTTTGGGATTTTATAATTCTTTCTTGGAGAACATCATAAGAAATGGATCTATCCTAATAACTCTCTATATGAAAGTTTATTAGTGTGTCAGATTGGAAAGTCTCGGAAGTTTATTAGATTTGTTTTCAGGAAAAGAAGGAAAGGCAATTTCCACCAATTTGTGAGTTCAAATTTTTAGGATGCATATAAAATTCTTCTTCGATATCTTCTCCATAGGATTTCTCAGAACTAATTGTTCCAATGCACTCTCTCAGCAGATTACTTAAGGCATGTGAGTTTTCATAATTTTATAAAGAAGCAAGGTTAGCTTTTAGAAGTGGTTGTAGGTGCAATTTGGTGAGATTTTAAAAGGCGTGAAAAGTTATATCATTCGAGATAAAAAATATGAATTAAAATGCATACAATAAAAGGACATTGCAAAATTCATTTGGACATTCTATTGAAAGTGGTGGAGTATGTGTGAAAATAAAATCAAATTCAAGGAAGTATATATTTCTCTATGAAATATATAAATTTCAAATATATCTTAATCATTTAATAATAATAATGATTTAAAATAAAATATATTTATGATATATATAAAATTCAAAAGGTTTTATTTTTCAAAGGAAGTGGGCCCATGATGCCATCGAAAAACTTACATAATCAGGTAGACTTTTAAAATCTCTTCTAGATAGTGCTATGCTACCCGGATGGAAATTACATTTGCCCTAAAATTAGGATGTGGAAAACGTTAGAGTTTTAATATTTCCAATGAGGAAGATAAAATTCATCGGAGTAACTTTACATTAAAGGCAAGACTTTTTGAATGTTACCCTGATTTGTATTGTTTCCCCGATGAAAGAAGAAGAGAGTGATGTGAAAATATTTTAAATTCAATTGGAAATCATTATAAATGATTGAAGGATATCGACAAAACTTATAAATTCGAAGAAAGATAAAATTCTCCTTCCAAAGTATTCTGTTCCATCGATGAAGACTATGATAAACCCTAATTCGCTTCTTAAAGTGGTATACAGAAATTACTTGACCCTAATTATGAAATTGCCTACAGAGTTGAGGTTGAAATTCAAATTGAAATCAGCTCTTAAATAGCGAGATTGCTAAAAATGCACAGAATGTATGTATGGAAAAATATTTACAAACTTGAATTCAGCCAAATGCAATTATCAAATGTAGAGCAGCGTCTGAACAGATTATGAAGTATCGCAGGAAAATAAATTGTTTGGTGGTTGTAATACCGAATATAAAACGTTTCACAATATCACCCCAACTGGTCATGAAATAGAGCTTGGAAACACACATCAATCGAAGCATGGAAAGACTTTCAAATCAGAAGGATATAGCTAACTATATCCTTAGAACAATATGATTTCATGGATAAGCACAAAATGGATTTGTTGAAAAAGGGAAATGAGCAGATGTTGATTCACGTGTAAATAATTTAGGCCTGTTTTGGGGGTCATAAAGAAGAAAATGGTGTTTATTTAGTGTCTAAAATGCTCCCGGCATGGTTTCCTATGTGTTGGAAGCTTTTTGAGAGGGCATTGAATACGTTTTGGTGTCAGAGAAAGGTCTAAAACAGCCCAGATTTGTGAGTGACGGCCAGCAGATCTTATAATAGCAAATGAATTAGGGTCTCACAAAATACAATGATTCTACTGGTTCGGAGGTGCTATGGGAAAAACAATGTCTTCTACTGGTTCCAAAATCATGAAGCTCGTTGCAGGCAAACTAAGTCAAAACATCTAGAAAGGAAAGCAAATTGTTAAAACTCAAAGAGATTATTCCAGATCTAATAATTGCACAGAATGAGCAAGAAATTCACTTGAACTAGATGGAAAGCAAAGAAAACCGGAGAGAAATTTTGTTATGGGTAAAATATTTGTTATGTTTTCCTGATAATGGTTATCAGTGAAACATCCAAGATTGAATACGAATAAATTATCTTTCCTCGATCTTCATTCTTCCTCCTGATAAAAAGCGTTATGCCCTATTTATGTTAGGGTTACTAATAGTGCATTACAGAAAATTGATATTTTCAAAATATGGCTACTTCACAATATGGAGGGTGGTGTTTTCACAATATGGAGAGTGGTGTTTTCAAGATCTACAATGTGAAAATATTTGGAATCAATCATTTGGAAATAAGGGCAGGTTCTTATGTAGCTGTTTAGCTTATTTTGGCTAGTAGTCACTGTTCAATATTTTAAAGAGCATTTTGTGGAGAGGGTGGCCATGGGGATATGGGGTAAGGGTGCAATATTTCCCCATATTAGCTCTCATCGGCATAACATTGGCCTACGGAGAAAGAAAATAAAAGTCTTACCAATAAGACAAGTCTCACCATATGAAATGACATCAGCGTTGTTGTGCCGATAAGTTATGTGTTCCCAACATTTATTATCATCGGTGAAACTTTTGTAATAAAAAAAAATGTCCCAACAATATTGAAAGTCCATCTGATAGGAAATTTATTTCACATAGAATTGGAGACAAATATTTGATGATAAATCAAACCCATAATATTATTATTTATGGGGTCAAAGTTAAGTACAATCATATGGACATTGATAAATATTTGATGAAGATGTTTTTAATTATTACATAAAAGAAGATCAAGAGGCATGAGGAAGAGTAATTATTTTAGAAGTGGAAAGTAAATATTTTTTCACCAAAGTGGGATTGCAAGTTTCTTTTCATTACAAATATTTGGACGAAGAAGGATAAAATTAATATTTCAAAGGAAAAGGCTACAAATGATATCAATTTTTCTAAGCAAACCCTAATGAGAGGTAAGGTTTAATTTTTTTAAATTAGTAAAAGTATATGATCCATTTATCTTATGTGTAGGATCTATCTATCAAATAATTTACCGCAAGGAGCGTTGAAGGATTTGTGAGATGAATTGGACAAAGATTTTATAAAGTGGAAAATCAAAAGGGACATTATCAAAATTATTAATTATGTAATGTTTAGGGATTTATGAGGTGTAATTTCTCACAAACCAAAGGTTGTGACATTTTTTAAATGTAACAGTTTGAAACGCTACCTTGTGTTTATAAAAGGGAAATCGGGACCAAGGGAAAAAGAATCATCCTATCATTTTGTTTTACAATACAGAATGCACAGATAATGTTTTCTTCAAATCATATATTCAACTATATGAATTCATATTTCCAGGCTTAATACAAATCATAAACTTCATCTTTCAAAGGTGTGAAATTGTTATCTTTGTTGATTAGTTCCTTGTTATTTCTATTTCTAAGAAAATAGAAATTGATTGTGTTATCTTGTGGAATGTTATTTTAATCATGTTACAATTTGATCATCAGAATTGATATTGGTTGTCTTGTTAATTATGTCTTATTGGTCTTTTTTAAGCAAAAGTAAAATTCAATAAAACTAATTGTGACATATTAAAGTAAATTGAACACGTAGACGTCTTTTAGGTGACAAATTCATTCAAGTAATGAATTTAAAAATTATCGAGCATGAGCTTAAACATAGTCATAAAGATACAATTTCATCATTGGAGAAAAGGAAGGCATTGGTCTATTATTAATCTTGAGAGTTTGATTGGCATTTGTATTCACTAAGCAATCCATAGTCAATATAATCAATCATTCCCATCAATTGGCCAAATCATGTGGAAGATTTGATCATAGAGTTTTGCAAGCTCTTAGAATTTTTCAATCTGTTAATTTGGGAACCACCAGGTTGGCGACTCTGTTGGGGGGTTGTTCATAAAATATTGTTGAAGTTTACATAGAAGCTCTAGTGTTAATTTGTTGAATATTGGATATTTTCAGTTTGCCCCATCAAATTGGCGACTCTATTAGGGAGTCATTCATAAAGATATTGTTGAATTAGATCTAGAAACTCTGGTGGTAGATTACTAAAAATTTGATAGTTTAAAAAATGTGGAAAAGCACTCTACTAGAGAAAAGAAATAAAAATACCAGTACAACATTTTCCTCTTTGAGAGAGGTGATGACTCTATCGACAGGAACCTAATGAATGAAGAAAGAAGATTCAGGTATTCAAAATGTGTCAGATTAAACATTTGTATAAGAAACAACCACAATCAAACCAATAGAGAGAATTTGATGAATTTGGTGTCATAGTTGAAAAAGAGGAACCTGAGATAACCCAAAAGTTAGAAGGAATTCTAACTGCCCTTCTCAATCTAAAAGGTGTACATAATTATAATGAAATAGTGCATGGAGTATTGAAGAGATTTTCACAATTTGTTATGCATGAAAATCATAACTATGACAATGGATACATATTTTGAATATTCAAGCATGTATTTCCTAATGCAATAAAAGGATTGGAAATTAAGAACTTCACCATAAAATAGAACATCAAAATTGATAAACTAATAATCGATTTATATGAAGTTGACAACGGGTCTTGTGAAATAGATGTAGGTGCTAGTAATGACATAGATGCAGATGATAGTGATGAAGTGAAGGAAAATTTTCTCAATACAAAATAAATTTTAGATTTTTTGGATAGGGAATATCAAAAGTATATACATAAAAATGGCACAATTTTTTTTTTTCCATCATAGGGATGCAACACAAGAAATAAATATATCCTATGAAGTATTTGAAGAGATTCCAAAAAATAAAATTAACATTAATAAGACAACACCTGTATTTTCATACATTTAGAGGAAAAATCAGAAAAGATGCTAAGAATTACCCTCTAAAATGTTCTTGGAGCATTACAGAGACCAAAATGTAAAACAAAGTAAGAAAAGGTTGCCCATAGACATGTAAATGTGGTCTTATCATGGTCCTTGGGAGCAATCTTAATCTGATTATAGCCATTGAATCCATCCAAGGGTGATAAGTATTGCTTCCCTTCCAAATTATCTAGGACCTTATCTATAAAAGGAAGAGGGAAGTGGTCCTTTTTAGTTGCAGCATTGAGTTATCTATAATCTACATGTGCTCTCTATTTCCCTCCTTTCTTAGGAACTATGACAAGGAGTGACACCCATTGACTATATCAAATATAGGATAGATGAATCTTGCATTCAATAACTTCTACAATTCCTCTTTGACTATCTCTCTGAGAGCAGGATTAATCCTCCTTAGTGGTTGCCTTACTGGTTTGAATTCCTCACTGATATAAATCCTATGAGTACACAACTTAGGATCTAATCCTTTCATATCATAATAGTCCCATACAAAATCTTGTTGATGATTCTGAAGTAGGGTGAGCATGGACTCTTGATGTGTGGCATTTAGGCCCTTTTAATGTTTAAACATTTTCCAGGCGAAAGTTCAAGTTGGGTTGTCAACCCTACCATAGAAACTTCACTCAAAGCAGTTGAGTGTACTTCATGTGGCAGTAAACTATGCAAGAAGTATGAGGTTGTAGGAAAGTATGGTGAGAAATAAGATGGAAGAATAGTCTGCAAAGGACATGGGGTAGTTTCACAGGACTGGTGGGTTACTCCATAATGATTTTGAATAATGGCAGACATAATATCATCTTCTTCTTGAGTAGAAAGAAATGGTTCTATTTCTATCATCGTAATTTTTCTGACAGAGTTAACTCCAGTCTCTTCTTCCCCTATATCCAATTATCAGGCCTTCTCTTCATCTAGTTGAGGTAGTGAAGGAGAGTAGTATAAAGTTTCTTAGTGGAGAGACCATAAAAAATAGTCATATGTCCTAACATACATGATACAAAGGCATCTACATTAGCAAGTCAAGGTCTTCCCAATATAACTAGATACCTCCCCCCCCCCCCCATGTTGCCTTGGGTGAAAGGATCACAAAATCAACACGATATTCCCAAGAGTTAAGGGTGACAATCAAGTCTTCTACCATACCATTAGGTTTAACTGTGGAACTATTAGCAAGTTGCAGGATTGTAGGAGTGGCTCTTAAGCTTGTGATATCTAGCTATAGCATGAAATCTTTAGTCATAATATCAATGGATGCTCCTAAGTCAACTAAGGAATTCATAACCTTAACCCCATTGATAACAATGTTGACTACTGGACTACCTGGGTCAAAGTACTTAGGAATGGAGGCTTTCTCAAGCATCAAATTTGATAATTGACCTAGTACTAGATAGTTTTAAGATCTTTCATCTTTCTTTCTGGCTTCTTTAAAGAAGCCTCCTCGATTTATTTGCTATATAGGAACTTCTTTTATAGCTTTCAATAAGGGTATTTGAACAAATATGTGTTTCAAGTGGTCAATAATATCAAAAGAGGAATCATCTTGAAGTTGGGACATTTCATTATCAAGTCTATGTTGAAATGGAGGAGTTTTAGGAGGTTACTTGGACCGGTGACTCTGTTGTGTTGGAGTTGGTTGAACAAGTGGAGCAATAGATTAATCCTTGGGCTATATCCTCTAAAGGCACCTCTGTGATAATAGGAGCAGATGATGTAAGTAGAGTAGTGTGTAATATAAGATGAATATCATTAATATTTATGGCATAGGTGTACACACTAAAATGGTGCACTTCTATGAACCATTACATGCAAGGTTGCTCAAGAATGAGGCCTCACAAAGTGGCTCATAGCTCTCTATGCATGGAGTTGCAAGGGACTATGATGTGTTTGCTCTCAGCTAGAGCTACAAGCTTGTGACCTCGCTAGTCAACCACACAATGAGAGATTCAAGTGAGGACAAGGGCAAGAGTGCCAATATCCTCAAGAATCAAGTGGAAATGCAATGCAATGCAACTAAAATGAAGATGCAAATGTGCAAGCTATGCTATGAAAATGGAAGTACAAACTAAGCTATGAAATGGAAAGAACAAGTGTTACAAATCCCTCCTATTAAGCTATGTGAGTTAAATCTATTGCATCAAAGGAAACTAAACTAGAATGCCATGATCATGCAACTAAGAAAGGAAATATGCAACTACAATGAAATGCAACAAGTCTTCAATGTCTTCAAACTTCAAATGCACCTAAAACCTGCAGCATAACATTAGCATAAAACAAGTGGATATGCAAATGAAGGAGAGAGCTCTCCTTTTATAAGAAATGAGGTGAAATGGACCATTGAGATTAAGAGGCAAAAAGTCTTAATCAGTGGTGGAGCTTGAAAGAGGAGCAATCCATGTGCACAAGTATCCTCCAATAGGAAAATAAGAGTTGACTTTATGTCCATATGAGACAAAAAGTGCTTTTCTCCTTTTTATAAAATATGAATAATACTTTATTTGTGCAACTTAGGATAAGAGGAAAAGTGGGGGCTTTTTATTTATTAAAAGGGGAGGAAATATTCTTTTTAAATAAATAAAGACTTAGGATAAATGGTTAGCCCAAGGATAAAAATTCAATATATGATCGAAATTAAGACTTGATCAAGAAATTGATAATGTTGAAAATATTGATTATTGATCAAAATGATTCAGGATTGATAAATCAAAATAAATGGGGCCCAAAGTCTAGGCGACCATTTTTGGGTGCATACATTTGCCCCTCTTTGACTAATGTGTGATCGATTTGGGAACACATGCAGTCAAAGAATGAAGTTGAAATGTGAGATCGATCTGGGATCACAAAACAACTCAAATATGAGGTCGATTCGGGATCATATCCGGACAAAGCATAAACAAAGGCCTTTGAACATGAGGTCGATTCGGGATCACATTCAAAGTAAGAGATAAGAATCTCAAATTTGAGCAAAAGCTCACAAAAGATGTCTGAATCAGGAAAATCAAGGAATCGGGGATGAGAATCCCATAAATACTGCCCCCTCAGAATTAAAATTGAAATCAAGTAGAGGAGAGACAGAAAATTGATAAGGATTTGATCAAATCAGAATGAAATCATAATCGAAGGTAAGGGTCAATAGGTTAACCATTAGGCAATAAAACATGCCCCAGCCTGACTGAAAAGATGCAGTCAAACGTGAGAAATGAGGGAATAGAATGAATATGAATGAAAGACTAGAAGTTTGGAAGACATGGAAATGAAGAAATGACGATGCCCCGACAAAGATCGAAAGATTAGGCCTCAAAAGATCAGCCAACTGCGCAGAAGGGGGGAAGATTTTGGAATGCAATTTTGACTATCAAGATGACCTTAGATTTCGATTTCGAGTCCAAAAATGGATCCAAGACGTCGAAATTAGCTAGGGGTGCAATTTTTGCGCAATTCTGAGGTGTTTTGAAAATGAGGTCAAAAAGTCAAAAGACTATAAAAGGGGTCAAAATGTCATTTTCAAAAATCATTTGTCTTTTAGTGATTTGAGAATTTCAGAGCTTTAGAGAGAGAAAATGGCCCAGCAAGCAGGAGTTCCCATCCATAGGCATCGATTCAAGCGCGCCCGGTTGCACAACCGGCCACCACACTATCCTGCCCCGGTATGTTTTCGAAAAACTTGAGCTTTTTAGTCATTTTTTTGCATTTAATAACTTATTTTAGCACATTTTTTCAAATTTTTAAATTTCAAAAATTTTTCGTAGGTGAAATATCGCGCGATACTTTAGAAGTATCACACGCTTTGGGGAGAAGTATCGCGTGATACTTCGCAAGTCCCCAAAGTATCGCGCGACCTAAGGCACCAGTATCGCATGATACTGGGTGAAAGATCGCACGATACTGGGTGAAGTATCGCACGGTATAAGGTTTATCACCCCGCTATAGGGAGAAGTATCATGTGATACTTCTCCAAAAAAAAGAATATCGCCCAGTATAAAATTTTGATTTTTAATGCATTTTTGAGCAAAAATGACATGGGTCTAGACAATGTTACATTTTTGGGATATTTTATACTGAGTTTTTGGACATCCATCATGATATGTGCTAACAACTGGCTTGGTTTTGGCTTGCAGGAGGTTTTTTCGGCACTCATCATCAAAGCGTCGAAGGTGACAGGATTGCGGTGTGTCTGGGATCTAGACGATCTAGGCAATGCCGACCTCAGAGCGATGGGATTCTGGTATCTGCTGAGATACCCATATATCCGAGCGGACCATGGGTTGTTGACTACTCTTGCCGAGAGATGGCATAGTGAGCACAACACCTTCCATCTACCTACTGGAGAGGCGTCGATCACTCTGGAGGACGTCTACAGGATCTTACGAGTGCCATGTCATAGCGAGCCAGTGAGTATAATCATGTTTTAAGATCTAGTCATAAATATAATGTTTCCATATGATGAAAACTGACATGATTCATTTGTTGGCACAGGTGTACTATGATCAGGATGCCACTGAGGGGCGTCGACTGGTTTAGGAGATGTTCCAGGATGTCACTATTCTGGATAGGCATATCAGCTGGGAGAGGCTGATAGATGATTTCGGCAGAGACTACCCAGTGCCATGCATAGTGGCATCTATCATTTCTCAGATCCTGATGACTGACCGCAGTCAGAAGGGTTTCCTGCTCGGATGGGCTCAGCTATTGGTGGACTTGATCGGCAGGCTGTGACGGATGGCATGGGGTCCTGCCATATTGGCAGAGATGTACCATGAGCTGCACGAGATCGTCTACAGAGACGGTCAGACATGGGCATGCGGTGCCATCCTGGCACAAGTATGGGCGTGGGAGCACATCGCTGTGGTGCGCCCTAGGGTTTAGCCGAGGGAGAGGAGGTACCCCTATATCTACAGGTACCTCGGGTTCATATCACATGCCCATTCTGGGGATGTGACCTACTATCGGTGAATTTTGGACGAGATAGCCTCATTCACATGGAGGCCCTACAAGGAGGTTGAGGTTTGGGGAGATGCAGCCGATGAGCTAAGTTATATGCTGTGCAGTCGGCCACTGGTAGGTCGATATGCAGAGATCGTAGAGAGATTCTGCATCACTCAGGTATGGTGGCAGTTTGGGAGGCAGTAGCGAGTCTCGACAGAGACTACCACATATACCAAGGCCAGAGATGAGGAGGGTCATGGGTGGCTACCCATGTTGGATTATCAGCAGGCTGTCACGGAGACAACAGGTATCAGGAGCAAGCCCTGGGAGTATTTCCTAGATATGGCGGATGCAGGGGCTGATGGAGCCTACAGAGCAGAGTGGCCGAGGGTGCCATTCCCTCAGTTTATAGTACTTGATGCACAGGTACCAGTGTCGGGAGGAGATGGAGGAGATGACGGGGGAGATGGAGGAGACGGAGGGGACAGAGGAGAGGGAGGAGGAGAGTGAGGGGATGGAGGAGATGTCAGGAGGGGGAGAGGGAGGAGGATGGAGAGAGGAGAGGGGTCAAGATCAGGTGGTCAAAAATGGTCACGGGGACAGCGATCAGCGACACCCGAGGAGGAGGCAAGACCAGCTCACCGGCAAGCGGAGGCACAGCAGGATCAGCCTACGGGGGGAGAGGATCTGAGAGCCCAGATATAGGCTCAGGAGGCAAAGATACAGCAGCTCCAGACTACTATAACCGTGAGAGATCAGCAGCTACTGGATCTGAGGGCAGAGCGGGATTAGCAGATATCTGATCTTAGAGCAGAGATAGCATGCCGTGAGGCGATGGCACAGGCCGAGGCACTGGAGCTCCGACGAGAGTCAGCGAGAGCAACCTATTATCACGGGTTATATCTGCAGGCCATCCCAGAGGGTGAGAGAGCACCATCATACTCTCAGTGGGCAGGGGTATCAGATGTGGTACTCGATAGGAGAGCTATGCCTCCTCCACCACCACGAGCTCCTCACGAGGGTGGTAGCGAGTCTTAGGTTTAGATGTTTTGAACATATTTTGAGACTTTTGATCCAGATTTTGGGATCTCATATTGTATTGTATATCATGACATTGTATATAGATTTATGAGATTACTGGATGTTCGATTTATCATGCGTATTTGTCTCACTTATGATGGATGTATCAGTTTATATATATTGTCTTGTCATTTTGCTCAAAATGCTTATGTATGTTCTCTCTCATAGATGTATGTTTAATTTTCATGTGTATGATATAGACTCATGTTTCTTGAAAATGACAGTTTTGATATAGATATGATGATATGATTAACCCCTTGTGATGAACAGGAACAGGTTCGAGATGAAAAAGACAAGGAGTGAAAGACATGATCGAGAAGAAGAAAAGGTGAGCGCAGTCAACTAACAGGTCCACGTAGGATGAAAAGGAGAGCTCTCTCCATATGCAAGATGAAAAACTAGACTATCATGAACCTAAAAATGTAAGCTATTACGAAAGTGGTTGACTTGCAAGGTCACAATGCCTATAGACATCTAATTATCATCATCGAGCGTTATTGGTAGCGTTGTAAGATCATACAATGCACACTAGCGTAATTATGTGGATATGAATATGATCTTTATCAAATAGAAATGTGAAAATCTCACCTAGGCATCAAAGACATGGAGGTCAAGATGACTAATGCAGTGAGATCACCTAAGTTTTGATATGGCGAGATTACGCTTGTATCAAGACACATGAAAGTCAGGATAGCTATAAGCATGCACTCGCAAAATAGTCAAGGATAATACCTTGTTAATCCATAGTGTCAAGTAGGACCAGCATAAATGCTCATGACAGTTAGGATCAACAAAATATACCCACAAGAAGATAAAGAAAGAAAACATGTTCTTATTCCCTCAGTCTTCTAGCTATGCATCATCGAAAACTTCTCAGGGAGAGATCACTCAGCAAAGAAATCCTCATAGACAGCACACAAAGAAAAAAAGAAAGTCATCATATCGTCATCGAGTTGATTGTTGAAGTGCGTGTGTGTTGGTCATAGAGTCAAATTCTAAGTATCATATCTGCTTAGTGAGAAATATCACATCATGCGAGACTGTTGGGTAAGGCACCTGATAAGTGTTAAGAAACACTCGACGCAAGGGTAGTGTTGAAAAACACTGTTTGGGGTGGTGTTGAAAAACACCTGTTGTGAAATGCCCCAAGAGACAAACACACCTAAAAGACCAATGCTAACAGTTATGCCCCCTAGACAAAGATAAAGACCAATTCCAGACTAAGCCAAATAAGGTCAAGGTATGATGGGAAGTGGTTAAGTGTCAAGGATGCATGCTAAGAAATAGGGGTGCAAAGGCCTCAAGTAGCACCTGTTTCCAGGTTTTCACCACTTGGAATCTTTTTTTCATTTTTTCATTTTTTTTGGATTTTTGAACTTTTTCTGATTTTTTTGTATTTTTTCAGGACATTTTATACTTTTTAGGATTTTTTCAGCATCATATATGAATTTTTTTGGTATTTTTTCAGGATTAATAAGTATGTACAAAGGATGCCCCCAGACAGAATGGGCATCAAGGATAGAACTTCTTGAGGTGCACAATGTTGATGGGATCAGGGAGCTATTCTCCATCAGGATCTAACAGTAAATACACACCAGTACCAAAAGCAGTTGTGATAACATATGGTCCAATCCAGTTAGGTTCAAACTTGCCCTTTTGCTCTCTATGTTGTTGGTTCTTAGGGTTCTCTCACAAAACAAGATCACCTATTTGAAATTCTCTAGGGCGAACCTTCTTGTTGAATGCCTTGGACATACGCTTCTGATACACTCTCATATGATCAAAGGAAGCCTTACGCTTCTCATCTAGAAGTTTTAGTTCTTGTAACCTCATGGCGCGGTAATCCTCATCTGTAATCAAACCCTTGAGTGAGACTCTAAGTGATGGTATCTCGACTTCTAAAGGCAATACTGCTTCAGCGCCATAGGTGAGAGAAAAAGGAGTGGCTCCTGTAGGTGTGCGAATGCTTGTTCTGTAAGCCCATAGTGCTGGATTGATTTGTAAGTGCCAATCCCTACCATTCTTGTGTACTGTCCTATGAAGAATCTTAAGAATGGTTTTGTTAGAGTCTTTTGCCTGTCCATTTCCCTGTGGAAAATAGATGGAGGACCAATGTTGCTTGATTTTAAACTTTTTGCATAGGTACTTTAGGTCCTTATTCTTAAATTGACCTCCATTGTCAGTAATGAACTCAGAAGGCACTCCAAATCGGCAAATGATATGATTCAAGATGAACAAATAAATGGTCCTTCCTGAAGCAACAGAAAGTGGCACAACTTTCACCCATTTTGTGAAGTAGTCAGTGGCAGTAATAATGAACTTGTGTCCACCTGATGAGTTGGGATGAATTTGCCCAACCATATCAAAGGCCCAGCGCTGAAATGGCCAATGAGAAACAGAAGGGATCAGCTCCCTACCTGGAGCATGAATCAGGTTGCCATGTTTCTGACATTTTTCACATGACTTAGCAAAGGTGACTGTATCTACATTGTGGGCCAATAATATCCCGCCCTAAGCAACCTTCGGGCCATGGCAAGACCATTAGAATGTCCACCACAAAGGCCCTCGTGGATGTCAGCTAACGCTTGGTTGGATTCCTCCTTTTCCAAGCACCTAAGGAGCGTCCCATCTAAACCCCTCCTATATAAATCACCAGAGATGAGGGTGTGGCGAGAGGCGTTACGGATGAGGTTTTGGCATTCAGAACGGTTGAATGTGTTGGGAATGATGCCATCACGAAGATATGAATAGATAGCACCATATCGGGAAGACTCGTGTGTGATAATGGCACAAATGACATGGCTTTCAGACGAGTCAAAGATGGGATGGTGTAGCTCTTCCACCAGGAATTCAAATCTGGATTCATGTGTCTCCAACTGAAGAAGTGAAGATAATGTGGCCATGTCGTCGGCAGCTTTGTTCTCTATCCTAGGGATCTGTTGAAACGTCACAAAGGTGAAATAGTGTCTCAAAGAATCAACCATCTTTTTATAAGGTATCAATTTGTCATCCTTGGTTTGATACTCTTCATTGACTTGGTTGATGATTAACTGGGAATCCCTAAAGACATGTAACTTTGTGATGTTCCATTCTATAGCCATTCTCAAGCCATTAGTTAAAGCTTCATATTCTGCAATATTATTGGTACATGGGAATAATAGTTTGTAAGACTTCAGAATGTTGTACCCATGTGGAGAAACAAATAACACTCCAGCACCTGATCCATTTTGCATGCGGGAACCATCAAAGAACATTGTCCAAGTGCGAGTAGTTGTATACAAGATGTGTTTGTCTAGGAATTCCACTTGTACCGGCATACTATCCTGGATTGGAAAATCAGCTAATTGGTCGGCAATAGCTTGCCCTTTTATTGCCTTCCTTTCAACGTACTCTATGTCAAATTCAGTTAGGACCATCATCCATTTAGCGAGTCTACCCGTCAGGGCAGCCTTACTAAGCAAGTATTTAAGGGGATCAATTTTGGCAACCAAATGTATGGTATGAGCAAGCATGTAGTGGCACAAATTTTGAGAAGCAAACACCACCGCGAGACAAGACTTCTCAATATTATTGTAATTGATCTCATAGGAGACTAGAGTACGGCTGATATAGTATATGGCCCGTTCTTTTCCAGTATCATCTGATTGAGCCAATAATGCCCCCAAAGAAGTGTCTGTAGCTGAAATATATAGGATCAATGGTTTCCCTGGAATAGGAGGCATTAGGATCAGAGGATTGTCCAAGTATTGTTTGATCTGATCTAGGCTCTTTTGACAATCCTCGTTCCAAACACAAGGAGCACCCTTATGCAATGTCTTGTTGAAGGGTTGCACTCTATCTGCAAGCTGAGAAATAAACCTCCTGATTGATTGAAGACGTCCCTGAAGACTTCTCATTTGGCTGATATTCCGAGGAGGTGGCATATCTAGGATTGCTTGGACCTTTTCGGGGTCAACCTCGATACCTTTTGCTAATATTATGAATCGTAAAAGTTTGCCTGAGGTGACGCCAAATGCGCACTTCTTTGGATTCAATCTGAGTTGAAATTGTTCCATACGATCTAGAATTACTTCCAAATCATTGAGGTGTGTGTCCCTTTTTCTTGATTTTGCCAGGGTATCATCCACATAATCTTCCATATTTTTGTGCATCATATCATGAAAGATAGTCGTCATAGCTCTTTGGTAGGTTGCTCCTGCATTCTTTAATCCAAATGGCATGACGTTCCAGCAATAGGTTCCCCATGCACATGTGAATGCTATTTTCTCTTGGTCTTTAGGAGCCATTTTGATTTGATTATACCCCGAGAAACCATCCATTAGAGAGTATATGTCATAGCCCGCCGTCATGTCCACTATCATGTCAATGTTTGGAAGTGGAAAATCATCCTTTGGGCATGCTTTGTTTAAATCTCTAAAATCTGTGCAGACACGAATGGACCCATCATGTTTGGAGATAGGTACTATGTTTGAGATCCATTCTGCATAATCGATGGCTCTAATAAATCTAGCTCTCAAAAGTTTTTCTAATTCCCCTTTGACAAGTAGAGCTACATGTGGATGCATTTTTCTTAATCTCTGTTTTACTGGCTTGACTCCTGGAGCTATGGATAAGTGATGCATTATGAGATTCATGTCAAGCCCTGGCATGTCTGAGTAGGTCCATGCAAAATTAATTTTTTTTTTCTGTAAAAACTGTACATATGCCTTGGTCTCTTCCTCTGATAAAGACTGAGCAAGATGGACTATCTGAGGATTTTCTTCTGTGTTTAAATTGACTGGCTTTGTTGGTTCAATCAATATTGATGATCTATCTTGGAAATAACTTGGCAAGTTATTAAGTACCCCATCCTTAGGTGCCTCAAAGAGGTTTTCACCTTCAGATGCGTCATTTCTTTTTACTATTTTTGGTTCTGACACTGCCACAAAGTGGTTTTCGCCATCAGACCTATTTTTCTTTTTCTCTTTTATTTTGAGACTGAGGTACTTAATATCAGGCTCTGTCATGCTGGTTGTTGGTTCACTGGTGGAAGAAGCCACGGGTTCAAGAGCATTTAGATAGCAAGCAATTTTGTAATCGTTGTGGAAGGTGAGGAATGTGGGCTCTTGATGGCGCTGAGACCAGTCAATTAGGTCAAAGTGAACAAGGGGTAGGTCGATGACTAGTTCAATGTTGTTTATGCGAAAGGTGTCATCTCTGGTGATCATATAATCGGAGTTCATCAAGTCTTCTCCTAAGATACCCGAATTAGGACTCATCCTATCAAATGAAGCATTGTCCACTAAGGCGATTTGAGGAGGGCAATCCTCGAGTCCAACACTAGGATCGTTAGTCGCATCGGGTTGGGTACTATAGGCATGGATAATATCCACGTCCAGATCAATTATTGCATCTGAAAGCGAGTCCCATTCATATTCATGGGAGTCTGTCTCCGAGTCATTACTTAGGCCTTGTGATGTGGAAGCCTCAAGGTTAGGAAGGGTTTTCCCCTCTCTAGTGCTAGTATTGGTACTATCCGTCGCAGCTAGGACAGTAACACTTTCCTTTGTCGATCTAGCAGTCACACAGTCACTATCCGTCGCAGCTGGGATAGTAGGACTATCAAGTATCAAATCTGTGGAATCTCCCCAAAGGAGATTCGTTGAGGGCACCCAATCATCAGACACATCTTGTTGATTGGAAAGATCAGGCGTATAATCTGAGTCACTGTCACTGTCCGTCGCAGCTGGGACAGGGACACCTTTCTTCTTCTTATTCTCAAAACCTAAGCCAACTGTGGACTTATTCTTTCATCCAAAAAGAGCATGATCGAGAGGCTCAGCTTTAGCGTCCAGCCTATGACTAAGGGGACCATATCCCGGATATCCCATATTTTTAACTAGTGTATACCCTTTCCCATAAGCTTCAGGTGAAGGAGAAAAATTCTCGTTATGTTTGTATTTCTCCTCATGATAGATCCAGTCCCTTACAGCAACTTCCTCTTTCTCTTCTTGAATGGGGACTGAAGACTCAACAAATTTCCCAAATAATGTCATTGCTGATGACGAAGGCTTCATATTTGGGGATGGTCTCCCATAAGACCTAGGAGAGATTGGCATGTTTGTAAAAGAATCCATTTTATAATCTCCCATCCCAAGATCCATGGTCTTGAACTTCTGCTGGCATTGTTCAAGTGAACGACTAGGACTATTAGCTTCCCTATTCAAAGGTACATGTGATCTCGCAGAAATGTTATTAACTGATAAAGCACTATCTCCAGGGATGCAAATTTCTACACCGTTATGGGGAAACTTTACACACTGGTGATATGTTGATGGGACTACTTGCATTTCATGAATCCATGGCCTACCTAGCAAAATGTTGTAGGCTAGAGGTCCAACATCAACAATTTGAAATAATATATCTTTTTCTACGGGACCAATGCGAATAGGCAAAACAGCCAATCCCTTAGAACTTCTTTCTGCTTCGTCATATGCTTTGATTGTGATCCTTTTCTTTGTGTCAATGACATTCTCGAAATATCCTAGAGCTAGCAACAAACTCAGGGTACAAATATTGAGCCCCACACCCCCATCTATCAGTACACGCCTAACACGGGTTTTATGAATCATGACTTCGATGTGTAAGGCCAAGTTATGTGGGTGACTGATGGATTTGTCATCTTCTTCGGAGAAGGTGAGGTAATGAGGGCTAGCCAAATGGTTAACCATGTTTTGGAATTAATCAATATCTAAGTTGTTAGGGACGTTGGCTACTCGCAAAGCGTCTTCAAGGACGCGCTTGTGCTTAGGAGACAATTCTAAAAGCTCAAAGATGGATATCTGCACGGGTGTACATTGTAGCTGGTCAATAAGATTATAATTGGAATCAGGACCAACGACAGATTTAGGAGGAGCACCTTTGGACACGGGCTGTTTAGACTTGCTAGTGCTAGGACCTCTAATGATAATGGGTGCTTGGGCCTGGCCCCTAGTGACAACATTGAGTGACTGGGGCGTTCTTTGTGAGTGAGGGCCTCTTATCACCACAGTGGGTCTTTCATCAGTCATAGGAGTTGAGTCCACATTATGTCCATAGGAATCTTTCCCTCTCATCATGTTGACACTATCATCCACAACTTCAAGCATGTTAATGACGTTCTCTGCATTTGTGTAGGTGTAGTTGATAGCCGCCTTGCCATTCTTATTGTTAGAATTCTCTCCTTTCTCATATTTAGGCAAGGGCTCTTTAAAGGCTTTATGATCCGCATTAGTGGTTAACCCATCCACTTGTAATTGTCCTTTCTCAATAAGGTCTTGGACAAGATGCTTGAGTTTAAAACAATTTTCTATGTCGTGTCCAATCCCATTATGGGAAATGCAAAAAGCCTTAGCATCCCACCAATGAGGTAAAGGATCCGGTATGCGATGTTTTGTAGGATCCTGTGGGTGTGCCAAATTATGAGCAACTAATGTCTTAAAAACATCTGCATAACATTCTCCCAATTTGGTAAATTATCTTTTCTCCGTTTTAGATCTCTTTTGATACTTAGGTTTATCTTGTTGTGTTGAAGACATTTGCAGCTTCATAGCTTGAACTGCATGAGAGAGGTTAAGAACTCCTTCATTTTTGACTTGAGATGAGTCAACAACTCCGTCGTTGACCACTTGCTTGTTTTTGTTCCAATAGGAGTTCTTTTTGTCCTTGTTACCATTAGTATTGTTATTTTGGCTATTGTTGTTATTTGTTGGTTTAGCCAAAATTCCTTGTTCTTTCAGGACATCCTCAATGCGATATGCCACCTCTACCATAGTATCAAAGGAATTAAACGGGATTTTCTTGACTTCGTATCTGAGTTCTGGTATTAGATTGCTCACAATGATATCAATTCTCTCCTCTTCAGGGATTGTCCTTGGGTATTTCAAACACAATCGCCTCCATCGTTGTAAAAATGTGACAAAAGATTCCACTTGATTTTGCTTAAGTTTACACAAATCAAGCATTGTGACCGACCTCGATAAGTTGTAAGCAAAATGCTGAACAAATCTTTGGACAAGTTCTTTAAATGTCTTTACTGGAGGGGAAAGGTTGGTGAACCATTCCATGGCTTGACCTTTTAAACTCCTTGGGAATAATCTCATCAAGTAGGAGTCTTCATGGTGAAAGGAAAAGCTCATTATGTAGAACTGTCGAACATAGTCGTGAGGGTCACCAGTGCCATCATATTTGTCGTATGTTGGAAACTCAACTTTCTTAGGGAATTCTACCATCACCACACTTTTGTCAATGGGGTTAGGACATATGGAGTCCAAATGAAACGTGCTCTTGGGAGCCTTCATCTTGTCTATATCCTTTTGCATTTATAAGATCACCTCATCAGTTGAAGGGCTCTGTTTCTTGATCTTTTGGTGAACGTCAAAATTATATGGAACTTTAGCACCTTTGTTGATAAGACTTTCCAAGAATTGGTCTTTGTTTTGTTCCACATATTGCTCCACATATGCTTGAAAGGATGGTTCTTGTTGCATAGTCATGAAGTCCATATGATCAATTTTAGCATAACTTCCTTCATGTTGTGAGCCATGATGTGCTCATTGGGAGGGTTGCTTTGAATGTCTATGAGACGATTGTCTCCTATGATGGTCATATCTTGAAGCCCTTCTTCCTCTAGGACTTGGGGATCGTGAGGGTGTCTTTGATCTTCTTCGAGGGCTAGGGGAAGGGGTAGATGGGGGTGAGTTCGTCCCACTATTGGCTCCCCTCCTGTTAAATCGGCTTTGGAGTTGTTGTGCATAGAGTCTATCTTCTTCTTCTTGGACGACTCTTTTCTATATATCCAACAATGCACGTTCCTCTTCCTCTAGTTGTCTGAATTTTTCCTTTTTAGCAGCCTGTTCATCTAAGTAGGCTTCCTTCTCTCTCTCAATGCTTCTCAATCTTGTATTTGCATATCGAGAGGTGTCTTTAAGTGGGGAGGTTTGTCTCGAATGCCTTATTGCATTAGCTGCATTGATGTGGTGATCACTAGATTCGTTGTTCTGGTCTTCGTGTTGTGACCCTGAATCTGAGTGAGCTTGTTTATGATGTCTTTCAGCTCGTTGATGAGCATCAAAATACCTCATGTTGTTGGGAGGTGACCCGAGTGGACTAGCATGAGAAGAACCACCATACTCTCTTATGTGTCGTTGGAAGATATCCTCAAGAGTTTGATTCATGGCTTCTCTTTGTTTTCGGGTGAAAGTGTAACTCATGTCCATACTTGATGAAAGTGGTACAAAAGAGGTGCTCACTTCACTAGGATTAGCTCTCGGATTAAAACAAACCTCAGATTCACTCTTAGGAGATTGGTCAAAAAGGGGTCCTTTTCCCTTAGGTTGTCGATGAGTCTTGACGGGTGGTAACTGGCTAAAGGCAACAGGGGGTCACTTCCCTTGATTAACTTGGTACCTTGTCGTAACTGACATGAAAGAAAGATACTCTCAATGATAAGGTGACCTTTCAAAGTGTCAACGCCAAACTAGGATAATCAAAGTCCTCTATTGTCCAAAGAGAAATGAAAAGAAAAAAAGGGCTTTACCAACACTGTCAAAGAGGTGCTTCAAATCAAAGGGTGACTGCCCTTGCACTTTTGAATCAAGAGGTTGGACTAGGCCAAAAGATAATTGAAATTGATATGAAAATGAAAGCGATTTGGACAATAAGAGTACTAAATTTTCCCAGAATGTAGCTAACAATTTTAAAGATGAACCTTGGCACCAAGAATGGCCTTCTAACTTGACAATTATTCCAAAGTGATTTTGTAAATCAAATGATGCTATCCCGGAGGACTAAAAACCAGAAATTTGGAGTCAAGATAGGTCTCAAACGTCAGGGTGAGAAGCCTGCTCTAAGACCTAGCCTGATTAACAGCAACTAAAACTAACCAAAATTTAAGCACGACAGAAATAAACCAGGCGATATACTCCAGGCTACTAGGGCGATAAACCTATAACCGGCGATACTTCTCCCAAAGCCAGGCGATACTTCTTAGTACTGGCGGGCGATATACTCCAGGCAGGTCGGGCGATAGTCCGTCAGAGACGAACTATCGCGTGATATTTCTCTTCAAAGTGGGTGATATTTCTAGCAAGCGCGAAGTATCACGCGATACTTCGCTTTATAGGGTGCGATACTATTGCAGAATTGTTTAACTCTTGACCAGAATTGTGTAAAATTTGCATTTTTGGGTCTGTTTGGTCAAAATTTCCAGTCTGAGGGTTGATGTTTTCGATTTCAGTCACAATATCAGCAGAATTTTGGCAGGTTTGCAAACAGTAAGGGATCAAAACATGGTCTCAAACACTTGAAACAAGGGCAAAAGCAACCTTGCCAAGACAAACACTTGTGATATCAGAATTGAAACAACACCCTATGAATGCTACCGATTGTTTGTATGTAAGAATGTTTGCACTGGTATCACACAATCGAAGACACTTCAAGCAAATCTATCTTAAAAATTCAAGGCTCAATACTTACCAACTTAGCCCACAACTTGATGCCCCCTCGCCTCACACCAAGTGGTTACCCACAAGAGATGTTGGCTTTGTCATGGAAATGTCATATGACACAACCAAAGGGACACATATGGTGAGTATCTTAAGGTGATCTAGGTAAACCACTTGGATCAATCCTTGCACTAAGAAGATAAGCGGCTAAAAGAAGGTGGCTTCTATCTAATGGTTCTTAATAAGGATTTCCGTTCACAACACCCCTCTTGCTCCTCATAAAAGGACTAGGACCTCACGGCCTCAAGAGTACCTTAAGCATTCTTGTTCAATATTTTCCCCATGGTCGCAATCCCATGAGCTACTCACATCAAACGAAGACAAGTGTTATGTCTACCAAGGTTTTTGGTGTCCTTGATAGCCTTGAGATTATAGTGAGTTGGAATCACTTGCCACCAAGGAAAATGATGACAAGGTTGTCCCCACTTGAGTCGTTCCTCTTGATTGCTCAAGAGCAGGCCCGCTAAAAGATTCTTAAACTAAACAAAAATGGATCAACTCTTGAGGTTCAAGGTTTTTGATTCACCACAAGGGTGAAGAGCATACTCCCCTATCTCAAAAATCTCTCCCAAACACACCAAGCAAAGAGATTCAATTATTCCCTTGCTTCCAAAACCTTAAGATGGGTCAAGATTTTCTGATTCACCTAAAGGTGAAGAGCATACTTCTCCTACCACCTCAAGATCCCTTTCACAAGGTATTAAGATGCCTAATACAATTAGTGAATGCCACACTTGAAAGGAAAGCAAATAAACAAGCAAAAAAAAAAAAATTTGTTTTTATGTTTGGGCAGCCCTGCAAAAACTGTTAGTAGCCCTCTTTGACATGCATTTTTAGCAATTTTCAAGCAAATGAGAGCACCTACAAACACAACTTGTTAGACCCACAAGGTTAGCAAAATCAAAATCCAAATGTAAACATGCAATAAACTACTAGATTTAAGCTAAAAGATGCGGGTTAGACCTATCTAAACACAGCAAAACAAAACAGCAAGCTAAAATAATCAAATTCGGATAAGAAAACTGGAAATGCAAGTCTCTGTCAGACCAGGCAATATTTCTCAGACTTCACCAGTATCGCGCGACACAGTTTCCTATAGTCGGGCGATATTTCTCAGTCGCGCGATACTTCTCACTATGGGTGGGCGATACTTCACCTGATAACAGGTGATATTTCTCAGTACTGGCGGGTGATTCTTCTTTCGCGTGAAGTGTCGCACCGCTATACAAAGGTATATCACGCGATATTTCTGAGAAGTATCGCGCGATACTCTGAGACTGAAAACCAGAGACTGAAAATCAAGCTGAAAATTGATGAAAATTTTGACGAAAAATGCAGAATTAAAAGGACAAAGCTAATCTACTCGGCCCCACGGTGGGTGCCAAAAATGTGCACACTAAAATGGTGCACTTCTATGAACCATTACATGCAAGGTTGCTCAAGAATGAGGCCTCACAAAGTGGCTCATAGCTCTCTATGCATGGAGTTGCAAGGGACTATGATGTGTTTGCTTTCAGCTAGAGCTACAAGCTTGTGACCTTGCTAGTCAACCACACAATGAGAGATTCAAGTGAGGACAAGGGCAAGAGTGCCAATATCCTCAAGAATCAAATGGAAATGCAATGCAATGCAACTAAAATGAAGATGCAAATGTGCAAGCTATGCTATGAAAATGGAAGTACAAACTAAGCTATGAAATGGAAAGAACAAGTGTTACAAATCCCTCCTATTAAGCTATGTGAGTTAAATCTATTGCATCAAAGGAAACTAAACTAGAATGCCATGATCATGCAACTAAGAAAGGAAATATGCAACTACAATGAAATGCAACAAGTCTTCAATGTCTTTAAACTCCAAATGCACCTAAAACCTGGAGCATAACATTAGCATAAAACAAGTGGATATGCAAATGAAGGAGAGAGCTCTCCTTTTATAAGAAATGAGGTGAAATGGACCATTGAGATTAAGAGGCAAAAAGTCTTAATCAGTGGTGGAGCTTGAAAGAGGAGCAATCCATGTGCACAAGTATCCTCCAATAGGAAAATAAGAGTTGACTTTATGTCCATATGAGACAAAAAGTGCTTTTCTCCTTTTTATAAAATATGAATAATACTTTATTTGTGCAACTTAGGATAAGAGGAAAAGTGGGGGCTTTTTATTTATTAAAAGGGGAGAAAATATTCCTTTTAAATAAATAAAGACTTAGGATAAATGGTTAGCCCAAGGATAAAAATTCAATATATGATCGAAATTAAGACTTGATCAAGAAATTGATAATGTTGAAAATATTGATTATTGATCAAAATGATTCAGGATTGATAAATCAAAATAAATGGGGCCCAAAGTCTAGGCGACCATTTTTGGGTGCATACAAAGGCACCTCTGTGATAATAGGAGCAATAGATTAATCCTTGGGCTATATCCTCTAAAGGCACCTCTGTGATAATAGGAGCAGATGATGTAAGTAGAGTAGTGCGTAATATAAGATGAATATCATTAATATTTATGGCATAGGCAACCTATTGATTTAGATCTAAGGAATAAACTTGCTTCTATTGGGGTATGTTATTGGGAATAGGTGTTGGTTGTGCTAGCAACTATGTATGTTTTACCGAAGGTACATTAGTTGCAAGAGGAGGGCCTGGGTGGCATTAAAGCTAGCTAATATGGTTGTTACAGGAAACCAAATGGTTGGTTAGGCCATTGCTAACCACCCCTCCACTGAGGTGATTTTTTCCAATTACCTTATGGTGGTTGCCACTGATATTGGGATTATTGTTGATTATCTTGGGGTTAATGCCAATTCCCTTGACAAGATTTCCATTAAGGTACATGATTTTGGTAGTTTTTCCATTGAGACTATGGATTATTCTAGGATTGGGATAGATAACCTTTAGCATTGGGATTAAACTAAGGTTGACACTGATTACTAAAATAATTTGAAAAAGGACCAGTAAAAGTAAAGGGATCTTGTGGCATACCTTGTCTTGGAGCCCATAATCGCCTTTGAGAAATGTAAAAGACTTGGTCATCATCTCCTAATACTTAGTTTGACTCAGTAGGTATATTATTTGCTTAGCCTCCAAATTAGCCACCATTTTGCATCTACAATCCTTTTTCTTTTGTTTATAGTAGGGGTATAATTCTACCTGCATATCCTCAACTTCCTCAAGCTTCTTCTTTTCTTACATAGTATCCAACTGTGTGGCCATGTTATTGATGATATCCTACTTGAAGTTTGACAGAAGATAGGTTATCTCTATTGTTGAAACTCCAATTCCATTTTTTTTCCCATAGAAGGCCTATATCCTCTTCCGTTCTTGACATCAGCTCTAGGATAGTTGAGACATATCTTCTTTCTTTCATCCCACATTGATTGATTTATCTCTCCTCCTGCCATCAGGTCCAAATCTTTGGTATGACATTCCTCTAAGAAAGAGCAATTTTTTAGACTCTTCTTTGATTTGATGTTGCGTATTATTTTGCAAACTAAACAAGAGCTGAGATATGTAGTCCTCCAAACTCTTATCCACTTTTTGTGTCATCTTGAAGATGTCATCCCCTCTCATATCATTTCCTATACAATACTCCTTGTACTTTTTCAAGCATGCAGTCTTCATTTCATCCTAGTCATGCACAACATCTCTTCCTAGGCCCATGAACCATCTCAATCTTCACTCTTTAAGAGTTTCAGGAAATAATTTAAGTCTATGGGCATTAGTGGTGTAGTCATAGCTTCTATAGAGGATATCAAACTCAAAGAGAAAGGTATCAGGGTCCTATGTTACTAAAACATAAAACTTGGGAAGGGACGAAGAGGGAATATTCTTGATATTTTTATTATCATGTTGATCAGTGATAGGAAATGGAAAGGTGGGAGGAGTTACCAATCTTGGTGGACCTCATAGTGGACCTCCCAGTGGACCTCTTGGATGGTAAACTACTAAAGCTCATTGATTATCAACTTGATCTTGATTGAATGGATTATCAGGAGAATGAATATGCAAGTTGGCCAAGATTTTAGCAAAAGGATTTAGGTCAATAGACTCTTCAAAGAGGTTTAAACCAATAGGCTCTTCTGAGGAGGAGGATGAGGAAGTTGGTAAGTTTTGAGCAGCATTAGCAAAAGGGTTTTCTTCTTCTTCCTCCTCTTAATGGACAAAGATTTATCCTAACTGATTGTCAAGGGCATTGGGAAGGAATCTTCCTAAGGCATCTCTTCTTCTTCCTCTATATATGCAGGTTTAGTGATTCAAAACTAACTTAAAATGAAATGAGACTTCAAAAATACTAACTACAACAAGTAAGGGTAACATGAAATGAACTGATAACTTTACTAATGGTTGTAATAGGTCCTTAGCTTGACACCTCCCTGGAAATGGCACACAAAATGTAGCTATTTCCAAATGGATAAATAACTTGGCTTAATTCCTTCACTCACATATTGGTCATATTGACTAAGCAACTATCCATACTATGCTATGCTAAGGTTCATTTAATATGTCAACCCAATGGCATAAATTTGAAATGGTTATGCATAATACATGCACTAAGTCTCCATTATCACCATGCTAACTACTGCAAGAAGGGAAAACAATGTAGGAAAGTGGATGTTGAATGTAAACCTATCTGATCACCATATACCAAAGCATAAATAACATGAAAATAAACAAAGTTCAGGTCTATCATGTAGGAAACTACTTTGCCTGCTTTGGCTGTAAGAACATATACGAGAACTATTTATGTGTAGTTGTAGGAGTAAACAAGTGACTGAATAGTAACTATAAAAAACTATAAATAAATAGTAAAATGCAAAGGATCACTCACCAAGTGGCCCCCCTTGGGTGAGTGAATCCAAGTTATTCAACACACTATAGAATCATAATCAATATTGCTTTATTCATATCATAAAATTATTACACATAGTACTTTGGAACTTGGAAACTATATTGTTGGAAAAAGTTACATCAACCTAGTGTTGTTTGATCTCTATCTAGCTTAGCTAACCTACAAAGAGACTTCAACAACTTATTTATACTAAAACTCATAATTAACTAACTTCAAACTAACTAACCACCTTCCAAAAAAATAGATGGTGTAGTTTATTACATTCAAAGCATAAAAGAGAAATTATCTCAACAAGGAAGAAATAATCTTGTTCTTATCCACGAAAGAAAATATAGAAAAAACCACTCCCTAGATCTTTGACTAAGAAGTAGGAAAATCAGTTGAGTCTTCAACGTTGCCCTTATTTTTCTCCCTCCTTACTGCATGACTCAATCCAAGAGTTGATGGCATTCATTAAATATCTACTTGGTTGTTCTTTCCTATTGACTTGTTCCAGCAATGAAAGGTTAGTAGCACAAGACATGGTGATACATCCATTGCACATTACATAAATTTATTAACCATTATATTTCATTAATATAGATATATCACATGGCTGAAAGAAAATAAATTACTTGGTTGTAGCAAACCCATTATACTTCAATTACTCAAAAAATAATAATACAAATATAACTAAGGTTTAAAACATCAAGTATCCCATCTAAAAGTATATTAGTCCATATGTGGTATGTCTATAAAATATTGCTTTAATAGTCATAAAACTACAAAATTAAAATTCATTCAAATACCATAACCCTTTAACAGTTCAAAACAAGACAAGAGAAACGTAAACAAAATAGGCCATTATTTTAGCCCATCAATTGATATACTCCCTATCACTAAAGAGCATTCACCACTTCAGGTAGAGATAATACATACCATCAACATAGGCACTAAAGAAACATAAAGACTAATCCACTTAGTAGAGTCTTTAGCAGTAGAAGAGAGAGATTATTTCATATAGATCTTCAAAGATAGACAAATCAACTTTGCTTGGTCATACTCTGGCGTGCCTGGATTAGATACAAAACTAATGCTTCATCATTTACCACTTAAACTGGGGGAAAATACTTATAAATAGAAGCTCTAGAAAATGTATCATCCCAAGATAGCGTTGTTGGTCAAAGAAGAACTCAGGAAGCTATTGAATGCAGGCTTTACAAAACCTATCGACTATTTTGATTAGATCTCTAAGTTGGTGCCCATGTCCAAACCTAATGGAGCCATCAAAATCTACGTAGACTTCAAAGACATGAATTTGGCATGTCCAAAGGATGAATTCCATTTTCCTAACATTGACATGATTTTTGAACTCACTTCTAGCTATAAAATTCTATCACTCATGGATGGATTCTCTAGGTATAATCAAATCAAAATTACACTAGAGGATCAACACAAGACAAATTTCACTTGTGTATGGGGCACCTAAATTACTGGTGTGTAATGCCATTTGGTTTGAAAAATGTTGGCATTACGTATCAAAGAGAAATGACTACTATTTTCCATGACATGATGCACATAACAGTGGAGGATTACATAGATGACATATTAGCAAAGTCATTGGAAAGGAATCTACACTTATATGTATTAGAGCCTGTATTTGAAAAACTTCAAGAATACAAGGTCAAATTAAACCCTAAAAAGTGTGTCTTTGGGGTCACTTTAGGAAAATTGTTGGGATTCATCATCTTACACAGAAGAATAGAGATAGATCCTATGAAAGGTACAAGCAATAATCAAGATGCCTCCACCAACAATACTTAAGAACCTAAGAAGTCTAAACCTGGAAGATTACAATTAGTCAAAAGGTTCATCTCAAAACTAGTATACAAGTGCCATCCATTTTAGTATCTACTTCACAAAGTCATAAAATTTGAATGGACAAAAGATTGTTAAAATGCATTTCAAATACTAAAAGAATATCTTCTCTTGGCACTGGTCTTGATGTCTCCTATTCCAGATCAAACCCTACTATTGTACAATTTAGATACAAATCACTCACTAGGGAACTATTGGCACAATGATTCAGAAGGGAAGGAAGGGGTCATATACTACATCAGTTAGACACTTGTGACTTATGAGCTCAAGTATACTTCTATTGAGAGATAGCATATTTGGATGTAGTTTTTTCTTCACAAAAACTTAGACACTACATGTTGAGTCACAAGATGATCCTAATTGCTAAGATTGATCCATTAAATATTTATTGAGAAAATAAACATTAACATGGAGGCTAGCTGAATGGGTCATGATCCTAAGTGAGTTTGACATAGACCATGTAGACAAATAAGAAATTAAAGGTCAAGTTATTGTCGATCAGCTAGCAGATGCACCTTTACCTTTAAATCATCCAATATTGATATAATTCCTATATGAAAGCATATTTGTCTTATAAGAGAAAAAATACTGGAAGTTGTACTTTTATAGGTATCACCATAGATGAGTTTTGATGCTGGTATAGTCATCATCACTTCTCAAGGAGACTCAATTCCCAAATCTTACAAGCTAAAATTTTGATTGCATAAACATATTGTTGAGTATGAAGCACTCATCATAGGTTTAAAGAAAATGGTCTAATGAAAGATCCATCACCTATAAGTATACAAGGATTTCCAATTGATTATCAATCAAGTCAATGGTAGTTATGACACCAAGGATGAAAAGTTGATTCCATACAAGGCTATGGAAAAATACATCAAATAATACTTTGAATAGATATAATTTGAGATCCCTATAATCAGGAAGAAGGCAAAAAATGGCATGGCCATTATAGGATCTTTACTTGACATTACTCCTAAAGTAATATATACTAAGTTCTTGGTCGAATGGCTAATGGTCACTGTCTTGAAAGTTCCCATGTTTGAGGTTGTGTGTGAGATTGCTAGTCTCAATTCCCCATGGTAACAAGAAATATATGCTTATCTAGCAAATCAAACCATTCCCCTTGACGTTTCTTGTAACTAAAAGAAGTCCTTAATAAGGAAAGCCTCCCATTACACCATCATGTAATACCCCAAAAATGGGCTATAGGTTCATTAACCTCCTACATCTTCAAATTGAACAAAATCGACATCAAAGTCCTAACCTAAGGCACATATGCACATTATCGAATCCTAATTAATTATCTTAATTTTGCATTGGGGAATATTCCTAGCAATATTCTTATTTATCTTAATTAACATTGATTTAATGATTATTTGGTGATAAATCTTACTTATCCTAAAGTTTGATTGATTGAATATTATGAATATTTAATTAATTAGATTTAATACTGCCACTTAATTATTTAATTAAATTTAATTCAATTTATTCCTAAATTGTATTATTTAATTTTGATAATAAATCTAAAATCTCATGACTAATTGATTAAATTCTTATTTAATTAATTAATGTCAATTGTCAATTTTTAATGATATAGTTTTTAGAATAAAGTTTGATTTAATAATTGATTAACCCATAAATCAATTGTTTTAATTTGAAAATCAGTTAAGTTGAGAATAAATCACTTTATTTTTAAAATTAATTTATAATTAAATCATGCACAATCAGAAAAGCAAACAACTAGAAATTAACAATCAATTTTAAAAGTGAAACTCAACATCTGTTGATGAGTTGAAATTTGACCTAAAACTCTATTTTGAGTTAAAAACTATTTTTGCATGATTTTTGTGAGTTAATTATCTCTGATTTCTTGATAACTCAAAAATCAACTTGAGTTTATCAAGAGTGATTTATGGCTTTCCTCCTGCATCCTCAAAACCCTGGATTTCTATAAAATCAAGGCTCAGCTCTTCATAATTATCAACACTCAAATTTGCACAATTACTCTGGTGAATTGACGTTTGAAGGATTAAGAACTTGCGACAGGCAATTTGTGAGATTTTTCATTGTTGATCATAGTTTTGCATAGCTTCATATCATTCATAGCATTCTTAGATTAAATCTGCATTCAATTTCATTCACATAGCTTAGATTCATACAATTTCTCATATTATTGCACAAAAAATACAAAAATATAGATTAATTTGCATTCATACAGTCTTTTATTCTTTGCATTCAAATCCTTCATTTAGGTGTTGCATTGTCACTGATCTCGATTCTAATCTAAGAACATCATACTCGCACCTACTAGAAGGCAGTAAATCACCTGGTTAGCATAGTTTCAATTACTTGCAAGATTTTGGTTTTTGCTAACCTCTAATGTTTTACTGAAGTGTTGTGTCTATAGCTAGGTACAAAATTCACACACACACACATCATAGCTAATACACTCTATAGATGGAGTCTAGATGAGACACTCTTACAATGTCTCAACTTAGAAGAGGCACATAAAATGTTATTAGAAGTACACAAGGGTATTTGTAGTGCCCATTCTAGTGGCTTAACATTAACTAATAAACTTTTGATAATTAGGTACTATTGGCCCACTATGGAGACAAATACCTATATATTTGTTCAAAATTGTTGGAAATGTCAAATTCACGATAACCTCATCCATACACTAGTTTAGGAGCTACAACCACTCACTTCATCGTGGCCCTTTTCAAACCTTCTCACAATGGGGGTTCGATCTCATTTTGAAGATTCATCCAATGTCCTTTAATGGTCTTAAGTATATAGTCATAACTACTAATTATTTTATAAAGTGGGTTGAAGCAATCCCAATGACCTACACCACTAACTAACAGATTTCCAAGTTCATCTTAAGCTACATAATAAACCTATATATAGTTCCACATACCATTATCACATATAATGGAACTCCATTAAAAAATAATCAAGTTGATGAGCTTTGCAAAAAAATTCATTCATCACCGCTATTCCGTACGCTACTATCCATAGAGAAATAGCCAGTCAAGGCTACAAATACAACCATTTTGAAAATCCTAAAAAAGACAGTCAATGACCCTAGTTAGGAATGACACCTCCAACTAAATCTATCCCTTTGGGCATATCACATCACTTTTTGTACACCCACAAGAGGTACTCCATAGTATATGTAACATAAGTCATATTCCCAATTAAGGTTAAACTTCCATCACTATGAGTATCCCTTCAAAATGTCATTTTTGATGAGGAATATCACATGTCTAGACTACAGGAGCTGGAATTGCTCGATGAAAAAAGACATAATGCAAATTGATCCATATGCAGGCATATCAATAGTGTCTCTGTAGTAGCTACAATAAGAACGTCATATCCTGATCCTTTGAGGTTGGGGACTTGGTACTCATAGAAAATCAAAAGAATCGAGTAGAAAGAGAGAAACCAGGTAAGTTTGAACCTGACTGGTTAGCTCCCTACATCATCACAATAGTCTATGGGTCTAGAGCATATCAAATATCTACATTAGGGGCTAACCTCTATCAGACCCCATCAACAACTTGCATATGTGTAAGTACTATTCATATCTCTCATAGTAGACCTATTTCAAAAATGAAAAATAAAACAAAAGGGAAAAAAGAAAAAAAAAGAAAAAAAAATGGTTACTTTGACAAATCCTTCAAAGAATTCTTCTCCTTCTTCATCAAACATTGTGGAAAACTACAACATCCATGATTTCCTTCTGGGCTTGTGTGGAGATCAAGCTATTGCATGAATACTTGTGATCACATCCAAAGAATCATTGTGCCACCAAGGTATAAGGTGATTTACAATTCAAATCTAGCTTCTATTTCATCTTTCTTTATGCACTTTCCTTTCATTTTCAAGGTTAATTCCTAAACAAGGATTTGACTAAGGAAAACCCCTTTAGCCAACCTACTTTCCCATTTTCTATGTAGAGGAACAAGCTACGGAGATGTCAGACAAAATCTGGGAAGCTCAGGAATAGACAAAGCACTCCTGCAAGTTTCAGACCAAAACCTAGGGTACAAAATGACATTGGCATTCTATACTTGGGTACTGTTTAGGTTTGGTGACCCATACCCTCTAGATCCAACTCAAATTAGACATGAAGTTAGGTTACAGTCCTCAAGTCCCAAATTTGCATTTACATGTGTCTACGAGATCTTAATTATTGGGAATTCATATTTGAATCATAATACCTCCTACTTTGATTCTAGGTGCACTCAAATCCTCTCTAATCTCTCTCTCTACATTTACTTTTGACTCTAGGTGTCACATCTCAATTTTTAGTGCTCTAGTTTTCAAAGATGATTGGACTTTATTAACTTTCGTTAACTATGTTTGATCTAGACAAAGACTTTGAATGATTTTATATATTTTATTAATGTGTACATGGTGGTTAGACATTTGATTATAATCATTTATGAATATTATGTTATAGTTATAATTTTGATTATGTTCTTACGCATCGTGAGTAGTCTTTAAAAGATGAGAATATTAGTCTTTAAAAGAGTATTTTTGCATTTTTTGTGTTTTTAAAGGTTTGGCTGCCAACATGGCATGGCACCTAGGATGACTTGGTCAAGCCTAACTTGGTCGAGTAGGACTCGACTGAGTCCTACTGGTTCGAGTACTGTTAGGGGTTGGCCCTAGCGAGCGGTCGCGTGGGCGACCCACCCTTTCAAATAGAAGGGTATCTATTGTATCATCTTAAAATGGAAGCACTTCCATGATAAGAGCATTTAGCCCTCCAAGTAAGTGGTCTGGGGTCATGTTAAGCGCCTTGATCGGGTCTTTGCATGTATCTGTCTTTTCCCCCTATGTTGCTTTCCTCTGCACTTGATTTTCACTTCATATTTGCATTTCCTAGCATTCTGGGTCAGGATCCTAAGGTTTTTGACCATAAGGTCAAAGTCGACCTTATGGGGTCAAAGTTGACCTCAACCCTGACCTAGTCAGATACAAGCTCATCCTTGACCCCCTATCCAGATTTCAAATATCCTTGATTTTCGGGTGTCGGGTTTCAAGGATGTTTGTTTTCCCGCCTCTGGGTTGGCCATTTCGGGTTTCAGAATGGTAAATCCTTAAATTGCATTTAATCTAGGTATATTTTCTAAAGGTTAGGACCTAATTGATATTTAATTCTCCAAGGTGGCCCCTCTAGAGGATTGTGCCCTAGTCCACTATAAAAGGAGGCCTTCCTCTCTCATTTTCACATCCATCATTCACATCTTCTTTTGCCATCAAGCTCTCAAGTGCAAGAAAGCCTTCAAGCATTCAAGTGTTCAAGCATTCATCCATCAAGGAGATCCATTGTTAGTCATTAAAGGATTCAATCTCTTTGGAGCCCCCTTAAAGATCCATCCTTCTACATTCATCCAAGCCTCCTCATATGCAAAGATCAATTCAAGATTAGTGTTGAAGATCAAATGTCATTGATTTGAGACATCCTACATCCATTGAAGCATTCCTACTTATGGATTTGAGGATTCGAATCCTCTACAAGGACTTCAACATAAGCAAGGTGAATTGTTTCAATTGCTTTGTTTATGCACACTACATTTCAATTCAATTTCAAGGTTAATTCCTAAATTGGGGTTTGACCAAGGCAACCCCCCCATACAAACAAAAACCCCCCTTTTCTTGCAGGTATAGGTGTGGAATTTTAGATCTGAGATCAGATTTGGATACCTTTTTTGGTGAACTTTCAAGATCTACGAACAAAGTCAGAATCGACCTTCAAATAAAGAATGTAGCCTTTGACCTTTTATGAGGGTCAAAAACTACCTATTGTCAGAAAGACAAGATTTCTGGGTTTTCTTCATCTCGGCATTTCCAGTCCGAAACAAGTTGTAGAATTGCCTGAAAGTACACATAGACATCAGAAATTGGCATTTTCCAGATTTTCCCTAATTTGAGGTTAGTACTTGTATTTCAATTATTTTAGATTTCAAGCATAATTCTACCATAGGGAAATATAAGGTTTTTCTCTCTCTTTCATATTCTCCATAGATTGATTTGATTGTGTATTAACCTTTTGGTTGATCAAATTTTATCTCTCCTTTGGGAATTTGGATTTAGGAGTGGATCTCATATTTCCCCCATACAATAATTACACATCTAAATAGAGGTAATTCCATTTTACCTCTATTCATTTTGGTGAACCCAACATACTTACTCTCCTTTCTTTTGTAGAATTAGATGCCCTATTGTGTTTTGTGATGTTAGATTTTCTTTATCTTGTTGGTATTGGATTTTTCTTTTGTGTTAGATCTTGAATGCTAATTAGATTTCAAAAATACAAAAATATTCATGCTTTATGTGTTCTTAGTTTAGTTCATTTGCATTACATTGGTTTATGAGCTTTACTACTACTAGTCCTACTTATAACATTCCGGTTAGAAGAAGTCATAGACTTGTGGGTGCCTTTGATCTTGAATCTTCCTCTCCTTTCCTTACGGTCCCGAATGATAATTTGATTCTTCATGATTCCAATCCTACTATGGAGCAAAACTCTTCTCACTCATCTCATGATGAGGATGACACTTTAAGAGTTCCTCTTGAACAAGTTCAAAAAATTTCAACTGAACTTGATAAAATGGTTAATTGGCTTATTCAAGAGAACCATAATCAAGATTCTATTCAAGCTATAGAGGCTCTTAAGAAGGTTCTTCGTGATAGTGATCAAGGTGTTAACCTCTTGCATGGTATTACTCACCTCATGCATTCAAATGTTAAACCTTTAGCTCAAGAAGCTCAAGATTTAGCGTTGATTCCTCCTATCACTAGTGTAGAACCTCCTTCTAATCCTTTACCTAGTATTCCTACCTATACTCCTTCTTTGGTGATTGTGATAGTTCCCTCTGTTCCTATGAGTGTTCCTATTGTGTCCCTTCCTACATCACAACCTTCATATCATAATGTTCCTTTTACTTATTCCACTCCGCTTCCAACTGTAGTTCCTAGTGTTCCTCCAGTTGTGTCTTCTATTCCTACAAATTCTTACACTTTACCTAGTGTGTCTAATGTTGCTACTCATCCTATTTCCTCTAATGATTCAACAATCATCAGTTTGGCTCAAACTGTATCATCCTTACAACAACAACTTTCTTCCTTAACTCAAAACAAGTTTAGTATCCCTACATGTGACATGGGAAGTCCTTTGTCCTTGGATATTATCCATACTCATGTTCCTCAGCAAGTCGATATGCTTCATCTTGAGAATTATAATGGAAAAAGGAGATCCTGTTCATCATGTTAAAACATTCAAAATCCTTTTGTAGTGATTATGCTCATGACCATAGGATTTTAGCCAAACTGTTTGCTAGAACCTTTCATGACAAGGCCTTACAATGGTATTGTTCCTTGCCTCCTTATTCTATTGATTCCTTTCCAAAACTTGCTAATGCCTTTATTCAACAATTTCAAAACAACATTGGCCTGCAAGTGTCTTTGACTGATTTGATGCATTGTAAACAAAGTGCTAAAGAAAAACTAATTGAATTTATTGGTAGATTTAAGCATTTGCATGCTCATATTTCTTATCGTGTTCCTGATATTGATATTCAACATATGTTTATTTCAAATTTTCAAAAGGATATTAGAGATAAGATTTTGCTTGCTGAATTTACCTCTTTTCAACAACTTTGTGTAGTGCTTCATCATTATCAATTACAAGTGAGTCAATTTGAGAGCAACACTCCAATGGCTCATGTTCCAGTTGATAAGAGTGATGCTGCTCCTAATCCAAACAAATTTCAAAAATTAAATAACTATGTCAAGATAAAAAAACAAGCGAATGCAGTTGCTAATCAAGTTATTGTTGCATCTCACAATGCCACTTCTGCATCCACTGCTTTTCGATTAAATCATACATTTACTCCTCTTTTCGAACCTTTACATGCTATTATGAATAGGTTGTTAGCTGCTAATATGATTATTTTACCTCCTATTCGACGCTTCTAAATCTTTTGATCAAAATGATTTTTGTCAATATCATCATCAGAATGGTCATGATACTGAGAAATGTTATTCTTTAAAACATAAGGTTCAAGACTTAATTGACTCTAATGCCTTATCTGTCGATAATCTTGATGGTAGTAGGAACAAATCTGTCTCTCCTCCTAAGCAAAACCTTCAAATCTATATGAATCCTTTACCTACGCATGATACTAATACAATTGCTCAACCATTTGCTATGGAAATTGTGTACGATTCTAAGATGGATGATCTCAATCATGTTGTTAATCAAGTGGAGCATGTTGGTCAATCTGTATCTCCACCTCAACCTCAGATTCAACCTCAAGTTCAATCTCAACCTCGACCAAAACCTAAACCTAAGCTAAAAACTCAACCTAAACCTTGACAACAACCTAAGAATAAAAGACCTTGGGAAATTTTGATTACCTTTGATGACTCTGAGACTATTAAAGCTCCTGATGGTCCCCTTTACATTTATGCTACGATTTCTTAGAAACCTACTCATGGTTGTCTTGTTGATCCTACATCCTTAGTCAATGTTATAACTGAAGAAAATATTTTTATGAAAATCTTACAATGTGAGTCTTATGATACACTGGATGTGTCGATTCAAACTTGTAATGGTTTTCTTTATCCATCATTTGGTTCTATTACTTTACGGGTTGAACTTTGTGGAAAAATTGTGAACACTACCTTTGTTGTGGTTCCTACTTCCGATTAATTTGAAGTTAAGCTAGGTTTGCCTTGGTTGAATGCCATGCATGTTGTTGATTCACCTATCCATAAGTGTCTTAAGTTCATTCATGATAAAGAAGTGAAGATGATTAATCATAGTTTATATCAACCTTCTAGGCCCAGAGATTGTGCTGCTCTTGATTTCTTTTGGCCTTCATTACCTAATTCATGTCCTCCTCGACCTGATAATCTTTTTCATTCATATCAAGCTTATAAACATCCTAAGATTCTTGAATTAAGCATTCCTCCCATGGATCTTAATCGTGGTCTTTTGCCTACACCTTATATACCTCCTTTAACTATGGCTTCTAGTTCTGTTAATCAAGTTCCTTCTATCGCTCTTCCTAAAGAACCTATCAAAGATCCTGTGATTATTCCTCCTATTGTTGATAATCCTATTGATCTTCCTAAAGAACCTATGAAGGATCCTATGATTGCTCCTCCTAGTTCTCAACCTATTTCAAATAAATCAAAATGTAATCGATCTACTAATGAACGTCATAAAAAGAGTTGTTCTCATGCTAAAGCTCGTAATTCTGTTCTTCAGAGATCTCTACCTTCTTCGGATAAATCTATGCATGATGTGTTAGAAGAAGTTGTTACTAATAATGATGTTAAGATGCATGCTTATGATGATTCTATTCATATCTTAGATCCTATTTTGATTAATTTTGATGAGGAAGATACTCTTGATGATACTGATAATGTTAGTGATGAATATGAGACTATTGACATTGACATTGATTTACCTAATATGCTTTCATCACAATTAACTCTTACACCTAGTGTCAAACATTGTGATTCTCAAGAGGATCCTTGTTTGGAACTGGCTATCATTCCTACTATGTTGGATATAGTCCCTCTTGCGAGTTACCCACCTTCCCTAAATGATATACAATGAGATGGGGAGAGTAGGCGGCATACTTGATTGGCTTGTCCTTCGTGGTAGCTTTGTTGTGTGTTTGCATGTTGTATTGTGCTTCTCCCGTAATGTGTTTGCTAAATGTTGTTAGATTCTTTTATACGATCCTTGTTACTCAGTTGGTACAAGGTGATGAAGGAATCTAAACTGTTGTTCAAATTCCTCTATATGTATCTCTATTCTTCTATGTGTTGTTCCATGTTATGTTGTAATTACGCTATTGTTTGTAAATTTTTCCTTGTGTAATCTGCTTGGATTTGAGACGTGGTAGCACTAATTGTTTTTGGTCTCCATGTCATGGTCCAAAAAGATTCTCCTTCATATATCTTATGTGATCTCTTTCCTCCTTTGTGATTGTAGTTCTACTTTTTTGGGGGAATGATGTCAATTCATTTGCAATAATATCATATATATATTATCTTATGATCATACTGACCCCACGGTAGGTCGATCCCTTATGTGTTTGTTGTATGTTTCTGTGATATTTCCCTTGATTTGCCTTTTTCTGGAGGCATCTCAATGTGGAAACATAATCAGTGGAGTTGATTATGTTTTCGTTAAAGCCATTGCTCCTGTTAAAGTGTCAACAATGACTTTAATGTGGGGGCATACACTCTACTCACTTGTTGCACACATGCACTTTTCGATACACACACATATTTTTCAAGATACCTTTTCTCCCTTTTTGGATTAGTAACTAATCCTTAAAGCATGGATTTATATTTTAGGATCTCTTGATCCCTCCAGTTTCAAACATACATACATTTTGATCCCTTAAGGTCGAAGGTGTCCTTAAGAATGGATCTCTTTTGTTTTTTGGTTTTATTCTTATGGAATAGAATATTCCTAAGGGTGAATCCTTGATGGGTTGACTAGTGAGTAGCCACATTCACTAGGCGGTTCAATTCTATCTTTCTAGTTGCACCATTTTCTTGTGTGGTTCACAATGGGACATAAGTTCTCATTGGGCGAGGTAATCACACCCTTTCTTTCTCTCTCTAGAGATGTCTCTCTTATTGTGATCTGGGAGTCGATGAAGACTTGAGTCCCTGGGGGCTTAAGGTTTCTCTTTGTCCCTTGGATTACGATAAGATTATCTTTTCATTCTGATCTCCTTTACCAAGAGTTTGCATCGAGTCCATACTCTTGCTAAAGTGGGGGCTTAATGTATCGTCTTAAAATGGAAGCACTTCCATGATAAGAGTGTTTATCCCTCTGAGTAAGTGGTCTGGGGTCATGTTAAGCACCTTGATCAGGTCTTTACATGTATCTATCTTTTCCCCCTATTCTACTTTCCTCTGCACCTGATTTTCACTTCATATCTATATTTCCTAGCATTCTAGGTCAGGATCTTAAGGTTTTTGACCATAAGGTCAAAGTTGACCTTATGGGGTCAAAGTTGACCTCGACCCTGACCTAGTCAGATACAAGCTCGTCCTTGACCCCCTATCCAAATTTCAAATTTCCTTAATTTTCGGGTGTTGGGTTTTGAGGATGTTTGTTTTCCCGCCTCCGGGTCGGCCATTTCGAGTTTCAAAATGGTAAATCCTTAAATTGCATTTAATCTAGGTATATTTTCTAAAGGTTAGGACCTAATTAAGATTTAATTCTCCAAGGTGGCCCCTCTAGAGGATTGTGCCCTAGTCCACTATAAAAGGAGGCCTTCCTCTCTCGTTTTCACATCCATCATTCACATCTTCTTTTGCCATCAAGCTCTCAAGTGCAAGCAAGCCTTCAAGCATTAAAGTGTTCAAGAATTCATCCATTAAGGAGATCCATTGTTAGCCATTGAAGGATTCAATCTCTTTGGAGCCCCCTTGAAGATCCATCCTTCTACATTCATCCAAGCCTCCTCATATGCAAAGATCAATTCAAGATTGGTGTTGAAGATCAAATGTCATTGATTTGAGACATCCTACATCCATTGAAGCATTCCTACTTGTGGATTTGAGGATTTGAATCCTCTACAAGGACTTCAACATAAGCGAGGTGAATTGTTTCAATTACTTTGTTTATGCACACTACATTTCAATTCAATTTCAAGGTTAATTCCTAAATTAGGGTTTGACCAAGGCAAACCCCTCATACAAACAAAAACCCCATTTTTCTTGCAGGTACAAGTGTAGAATTTTGGATTTGAGATCATATTTGGATACCCTTTTCGGCGAACTTTCAAGATCTGTGAACAAAGTCAAAATCAACCTTCAAATAAAGAATGTAGCTTTTGACCTTTTATGAGGGTCAAAGACTACCTATCGTCGGAAAGACAAAAGATTTCTGGGTTTTCTTTGTCTCGACATTTCCAGTCCAAAATAAGTTGCAGAATTGCTTGAAAGTACACATAGACATCATAAATTGGCATTTTCCAGATTTGCCCTAATTTGAGGTTAGTACTTGTATTTCAATTATTTTAGATTTCAAGCATAATTCTACCATAGGGAAATATAAGGTTTTTCTCTCTCTTTCATATTCTCCATAGATTGATTCGATTGTGTACTAACCTTTTGGTTGATCAAATTGGATCTCTCCTTTGGGAATTTGGATTTAGGAGTGGATCTCATATTTCCCCCATACAATAATTACACATCTAAATAGAGGTGATTCCATTTTACGTCTATTCATCTATATAAGTTATTTTTAATATATATATATGAATTTAATTCTTATTTTAGAATATAAGGGCTTTTTGAAGCTAGGAGGCATTTTTTCAAGGAAGTTACAAAGACATTTTGTTTCTGGAGGAGTGTGAAGGCAAGTTTTTCAGTGACGAAGGAGTAAAGCAATAAAAAATTTCTTTCTTAGATATTTGAGCAATGGGAAATAAAAGGACTGGGACAAGGAAATATGATTGTAAAAGGGATGACCAAATGAAAGGTCATACAAAACTTGTCGAAGAGCAACCGGTTGATGTTGAAGAAGAACCTATCGATGTTAAAAAAGGTGCAACTCAACTAGGGGAGGATATTGGTAGTAGTCGAAGTATACATATTTATCCTACAATGCAAAATTTGATGGACATGAATCAGGATTCACTTATTAGTGTAGACACAAAAAATTGGCAAAAGGCTTAAATCAATCAAAAGGTGCAATCAAATCATCAAATAGCACAAAAAATCAATAAATGGAACAAAAGCAATTCAAATCATAGGAAAAATCAATTAAATGATTAAATGATTAAATAAAGCTTGAAAAGGGGAAAAACACTATGAAATTGATTAAATTCAATTAATGACATAGTTGTTGAAAGCAAAAATCAAAATGAACATCTTACCCTTCATGGCTAAATTTAATTACTTTAATTAATTAATAAATACTAATTTCCCTCAACAAAGCAAAAAGGAGACAAAATGGACACAAATCACTCACTTTTGTTGAAATGGTCCAGCCTTTTGAAACCATTTAAATGATTGTCCCCTCCTTGTCCCCCCATTTATGGACAAAGAAAAGCCAATTGACCTTACCCAAGCATAACCATGATCAACTCACTCTACCCCCTACCCTTGGGAAAATCCTATAAGTAGAAAGCATTTTGAGGCATTAAGGATCCACTCCATATCTTTGAATTGCAGCAAAGCTCTTGCAATTTGCATCCACATCACTCACTTATCATTTTTCATTGCTAATTAGCTTAAATTGCTTTGATCATAGTAGATTGTTCATCAAATAGAGCTAGAATTTGATAGAATAGATCTAAATTTGCATATCATATAGCTTAATTCTCATCTTTAGAGTGTCACTAGTGAGGATCATAGCTGAGCCTCATTTACCACTTTATTTAGAGATCCATGAGATATTTAGATTAATTGTGCATTATTTAGATTAGTTTGTTTTGAATAGTGTAATTGTCTTTTAAATCTTGTTATTTCATGAAGGTGTAAATCACCTCCACACACAAATAGCACCCACCGTGGGGCTCTAGGCCTCAAATTCATCATTATTTTCACATTTTTGCTAAATTTAGGCTAGAAATTATATATTTTTGCTCGCTATCTGCAGATCACAGAGAAGAAATCACGCCGACAGATAAAGAGATCTCGCCTTTAGCAAAGAAATGTCACCTACGGAGAATAAAATGATGCGCTGAGTCTGAAACTTTTTACGTGGAATTCACCTATAGATTCACGCTACCCGAACAAAAAAATAACACATTACAGAAATAAAATCACGCTTCAAGTTATTTAGTTGTCGCGTTTGTGACAAAGATACCATGCATTTGGTCATTTAAATGTCGCAGACATCAATTGAAAAGTCACTTTCAGGAAGTCATTTTATGTCTAGTTGTGAAGGGATTATTCTGCCTTATTGATTTAATTTCTCGCTTTTGTCATTTGAAATGTCACCTTTGATAAATTAGATATCGCTTTTATAGCATCAGTTTGTCGCGTCTGGTAAAGATTTCACGCGTAGATAAAATTTGATATCACTCCTGGTTATTTGATCTCGCTTGAGCCTCGTAAGGTGACGCTCGCGGTTAAAGTAATCACGCCTTTGTCAAATTAGATCTTGCGTACAGTATGGACAATGTCGCGTGGCTGTACTTTTATATTTTATCAAAAGTGTTAAAATAATGACTGTATTCTAACTTCACGTCCTTTTTTTTCTGTCTCAGGAGTATGGTCTGTCATAAGAAAGTTCAAAAACCAGAGCGAAGGCATAACTTGAAGGAGAAATTGATCGCTAAGAGAATAAGAAAGGAAAACCGGATACACACCACCTTTGTTCTCACAATGACTTAGAAAGGGATGTAGAGGTATATGCTAAATACATTGCTATTGTAAATGCTTACAAACAGAAATACGTATCATTAAATTGGGAGTTTAGTCCTAAGTTTGTAAAATTTTGCAAATATTGAAGTAAAAGAAGGAATAAAAAGCATAATCGAAATTGTAGCATTCTAAGCTTTGATTTTGGTTTCTCCTCACTTTGTTTGTTTGTGCCGACTAATTTGCTGGTGGAGGGAACGTTTCACTAAGGTAAGGGAAGGATTTGGAGAGAAAACCAGAAAATCTACTACTTAAAAATGCACCTAGCCTTTTGCTAGCATCGTTTAAGGTATTTCTCTCATCAAGCTTGCAAAACTTCCCTTAAATTGTGGCATTTTCAAAGTTCAAAACATAGTTTAATTATAAAAGGAAAAGAACAAACATTTCAATTCTAAGAACCCCTTTGTCACGGGGTTGAAAAAAGAACCAAATTGATTGTGAGTGTTTGGGATCAAGGAAAAGCAATAGGGATATGCTCTTCACTCTTTGAGTGAATCAAATTACCAAACTTGCTCTACCAAATCCACTTTTCATGCTTTCAAATGAACATGTTTAAAAATTAGTGGCTCACCTCCCGAGATTGCCTTAAAAGGGCCGGTGAGAGGGACAGCCCAAAGTGGGATACACTTGCTTTTGCCACGAGAATCCAACCCACTATAAAAAGAAACGCGTGTATCCTTAATGGGGTGCACGACAAAAGGATTTTAGGCTCTTTCAAACTTCCTCTAGTAGTCTTAACAGATGTGCAAAATCATGCTTCGGTGCGTGTGGGAAGCCCCTTAACATACTTGGGGGATGAACGGCTAAGATCCATTTTGAACGGAAAACTTACTACATAACGGTAAAATAGAAAAACTACCTATTAGAGCTATGTTTACGAACAATTATGTGCTAGGTAGATTGCGTGGAAGCTATTCTTGTGTTTCAACCTATGAAAATGTTCAAAAATACACACATTAGAGCATTCTAGGGATATGGTACCAAATTGATGTGTGTGTTGAGATTGTTTTTAATATTTTCAAACAAGATATTCCCAAAGTTATTGATCAAAACATCATTAAGATTTTAAACCATTTAAAATTGATCAAAAAACTTTTACCTTATTCCAAAAACTAGATTATCAAAAGAAGAAGTCAACATACCCTTAAAGTTTGTTCATGTCTGTTCTTACAAGATCACACTCTATAAAGAAAACATTACAAACAGACGAGACCTACAAACGAGAAGAGCTCCCATTTTCAGGGGACACTTTCATTACTTCATGAGTGATTGAAAAACCCACTAAGGAAAAGGACACTAACAAGATGTTTAGCGGTACCCTAGGAAATACCGATCCTAACAACCAAGGAAACAACATGAATGGGGGTATGGGTCCTAACAACAATCAAGAAAATTCTAACAATGGAGGAAGAGATCCTAATTCCCAAGAAGTAAATTCACAAGGCAACAACTTACCCTCCTCTTCATAATACAAACCTACCCCCAACTGCGGAAGAAGCCATAGATGAAAAGGCGTTAGAGGCAAGACAATGTCCTTATTTCATAGAACTAATGAAAAAGACCATGCATATGGATAAAGAAAAATACTTCATGACTTGATACAAATGGAAGTAAAAGCTACCTAAAGATTTTGACATAGAACACACTAAAGCCCAAGGAAGTAGAAGACCCTATGGAAGCAATAAGGGAACAATTCAAGGCATTACAAATGGAAATCGACAAGTTGAAACAAAATGGGGCTCCTAAGCCTTTCTCTATTGAAACATTATGTCCTTTTCCATTCGATAAGAGTTTGGTCATGGTGCCTTTTCCCATTAATGTAACATTTCCTAAGTATGTATAGGTATGAAGGAACATCTGACCCACATGATCATCTTCGGGGGTTTTGTGCATTGAGTCTTGAATTCATGCATGATACAACCTATTTAATGAGACTATTCCCAAGAAGCTTGGGAGGAATGGCCATGGATTGGTTTTCAAAACTACCATCCGACATCAAAACCTTTGAAGAATTAGCTTCTAAATTTGTGACTCATTACTCCTATAACATCAAACATGAGGTCACAATGATAATGTTATGTAACATGAAGCAACAAGATGGAGAAGCCCTTCCTCACATTCTTGCAAAGATGGAGGACTGCATTTGCTAGATATCCAAGAAGTGTACCGGAAAAGAGAAAATGGATATCTTTATTAACGGTTTAAGCAGCGAATTAAATTATAGACTAAGGATGCAATGTCCTAAAACCTTCCAAGATTTGATTGATAACGGAGTTACAACAGAAGAAGTGTTGATTAAGAGTGGAGAGCTGAAATTGTACAAGGAAAATAAGAACAACTCTAACTCCAACAACAATAATAACAACAATAACAACAATCAAAATAAAGGTTGGTACAATAACAATAGCCGTTATGCTGCAAAAAATAACAACAAGGGCATTGTTAATGATGGTGTGGTGGAATCCAGCAACTTGAAGGTGATTCCATTTTCCCTTACAAAGACACCTAATCAAGTGAACAATACTAATCAAGCATATAATGCACCTTCCAACAATAACAATAATGCCAACAAGAATAATCAAGGAAACAAGGATTGAAACAGCAAGCATGATAAGTATTTGAAGCCCACTCCTTCAAGACACTTTACAACCCTTGGGAGAATCACTTGAAACTGCATTAAAGGCTCTCATGGCTAACAATGTTATTACATTACCTACTATTAAGCCTTATGAACCAGACAACAAGCCGGGCTGGTGGATGCTAAGAATCATTGTGAATATCATAGAATTTGGGGACACACTACAAATGAATGTCTACAATTAAAGAATGTGGTGCAAGAGACTGATAGATAAATAACATAATCACCGTTGATGGACCCCAAAATAATGAAGATCATACGGCCTTCAAACAACCTTTTTACAAACATGATAAAGGTGAGTCATCAAATGGCAAGAAACAAAGTGCCAATAATCTCAACTTTGCGCCATCATATGATCATATTGTTAATGCTATAATAATTAATGAACAATCTCAAAAGGAAGCAACAAATGTCATTACAAGAGGGCAGATTCTAGAATGACTTTACAAGGGATAGTCCATCAAAACACCAATATCCCACAATCCACATTGTGGTCAAACAACCTCCTACAGCAGCAAGGCCTTATAGTTTGGTGGATCAATTGCAACGTACTCCAGCACAAATCTCAATCTTAGAGTTATTGAAGTTGTCACCGAATCATAAAGAGATTTTAGAAAAAGCTTTAGAAGAGGACACATGTTTCTACCTACCTTAGGGGAAGAAAAGTTCAAACTATGGTAGGACATCTCGTGGCTCCTCATTGTCTTTCATTTTCCGATCAAGACGACATGTCCTATAACTCATCCTCAAAATTGCCATTACATATAGAGGTTTTGATCGAAAAGCATAGAGTCAAAAGAGCCCTTATTGATGGAGGGGCTGGTCTTAACATCTGCACATTAAGTCTTGTAAAATCCTTAGGTTTATCTGAGTCTTGCATTGACCCTACAAAGAAAATCACCATAAAAGCTTACGATGAAGCTGAAAGAGCTTCTAAAGGCATGATTGTATTGCCATCCAAGTGGGACCAGTCAAGAAGGAAACCAAGTGTCAAGTGTTGGACATGAAAATTAACTTATAACATCTTATTGGGAAGACCATGGATTCATGAGATGCAAGTCGTCCCATCCACATACCACCAATGCATCAAGTTTCCATACATGGGTGAAGAAATCACGGTTGGAGGAGACTCAAATCCATTCCATATCTTTGAATTGTAGCAAAGCTCTTGCAATTTGCATTCACATCACTCACTTATCATTTTTCATTGCTAATTAGCTTAAATTGCTTTGATCATAGTAGATTGTTCATCAAAATAGAGCTAGAATTTGATAGAATAGATCTAAATTTGCATATCATATAGCTTAATTCTCATCTTTAGAGTGTCACTAGTGAGGATCATAGCTCAGAGCCTCATTTACCACTTTATTTTAGAGATCCATGAGATATTTAGATTAATTGTGCATTATTTAGATTAGTTTACTTGAATAGTGTAATTGTCTTTTAAATCTTGTTATTTCGTGAAGGTGTAAATCACTCACACACAATTAGTCAAATTACACTGGAGCACCTAGTACCTGAAAGTGCTATTAAATTGCATAAGAATATTGTGAGGATAAATCTTTGGTGGGAAAAGCACAATTGTTTTCAAAGTTATTCAAGAAAACAAAATGACTCTGGTTTTGGAGTTGTTGGGTATTGATAATAGGAAAATGGAAGGAGGTCAAGTAAAAGAGACAATAATTCAAAATTTAAAAATCTATGCATTGAATATTGTTAACAGGGCAGATCATGGAGGATCAGATTCAAATGCTACTAGAAGAGCGTTGATGACTATGATTTCCAGTAAGAGATTGACACATAGAAATCAAGTTCGAGCAATTTCTGATTTACTCAAGGTATCTCAAAGAATTGTTCAAAGATATATTAGGAAGAGAAATATGTTGAGATATGGACATTGAAAAGAATTGGGTATAGATTTGCAGATTTCCACATAAAGACAAAATTTTTGAAGATGTAAGAAGATGGTCATTGAATTTTGGACCAACCACTCTCATGTTTTCTTCAATAAAAGGGACACTATAACAAATGAAAGATGAAGAAATCGGTATGCATATTTCACATCCAAAATATTTTTCGATACTACACAAAGTGAATTGTTTGAAGCATTCAAACAGAATTTTTAGATGTGAAAATAGGTTAGAGAATGTTTGAGATGTTGCACCCTTGCTTTGTACGCATAAATAAGGTTCGTGAAACATATTGTTGTCGAAATCATGTTGATTTTCACTTATACTTGAAATCATATAAAAAGGTTATGGTAGTACTTAATCCTAGATATGGTTACTAGAAGTACAACATAATTCGTAAAGTCCATTTTATGTGATAAATTAGAAGACTCGATGAATTCAATGTCCAATGTATAAAAAATGAATGCAATGATTGTGAAAATTTATAGAAATTTCCTTACAATTTGATAATATTGATGTTACAAACACCAATCAAGTGGAAGAGATTTGAAAATGAGACATACCAAATGAAGACAGGAGGTGAATAAAAAAAATTGAATTAAAGGAGAGTGAATCAATGTACCTTTAGTTCATGGACATATTTTTTAATGGTTTATCCACATATCCAACATTGTCATGGTACATGATAGCAAGATAAAAAGTTTCGTGATTCCAAAAATTGTTTCCCATCTGGTTGTATTCTTTCAGTTGTAGATTTTGCGGAGAACTATACATTTTCCCCTCAAACAGAGCTCCAAAGTCAATATTATCATTTTGATCAAGTTACAATATTTGTGCATGTGACCTATAGACGTGCACAATTTGATTTGGATGAGATAGAAAGTATAGATCAAAATGAATGCATTATCACAAGGAGGTTCATTTCTATATCAGTGATGATAGGGTTCATGATAGGAGCTACATGGCTCATTATTTTGACATGTCTTTTCAACAATCTCTTGTGAATCGTGGGATAAATGCTTCACAACATTGGATCTGGTCAAATGGGTGTGCGGGTAAGTACATTATATTTTATTTTAAAGTCTTTCAATTCTATATATATATATTTATTTAAAAGTTAAATTTTCATGTGTGTACATTTTTGTAAATTTAAATTGTAGGTCAATTTAAGTCTGCAAAAGCCTTTAATTGGTTAGCCATGCAACATGCTAGACACAATGTTAAGTTTCTTTGGAACTTCTTTGAAAGTGGACATGGAAAAGGAGAGCATGATGAGTGAGAGCATGTGTGAAGCATGCACTCTGACAACATGAACTTCAAGGTACATACATTTGATATTCAACTTGTTTACTTGAGTATAAATTTACATTATATATGTTCTTTAATCTTCATTTGCTAGAAATAAACTATATATATATATATAATATATATATATATATATATATATATATATATATATATATATATATAGTATATATATATATATATAGTATATATATATATATATATATATATATATATATATATATATACTATATATATATATATATATATAACATGATAGAGAATTCAAAGGAAATTGTTGAATGGTGTCGAAATCATTTCGCTACTCAAGAGACAAAATAAAACAAACGTTACTTTTGGGAAGTGATAGGTAAATTTAAAACTTTCATTTTTTAAACTCAAATTCTAAAAACTATGTATTATACATGTCACATGTGTTTTAACTTGTTGAGTATGTATATATATAGCATAAAATGTATGTACATGCATTTCACATTTTTCATAATTGAACTGAGATATAAATCAATCCAATCAAGATATCACTTGATCCAATCCTTACAATTGTCAATCAATTGTTGGAATTATAAGTTTGCATCAAGTGATGATTACAGGACAATACAAGCCTCCACTGATTCAACTAAGAGATAAATCATGCTTTTGTGAAGATTGTTTTAACAACAACACAACAAGTCAATGTGTTAATATTGCAAACAGATATGTTTCACAATGGGATCATAAAGAGTTAATCAGAATGCCTCCTTATGAAGATGATGACAATGACATAGACATCCATGATCCTATATATTCACCTGACTATGACATGTTTCTAATTTAGTTGTTATAGGTGCATGTTTTAGATTTAATTACATTACAGGTGCATGTTTCTATATATATAATTTATTAGGTTTATATAAATATATGTAAACTTACATACATATAAATTGTACAGGTGATATTTTTGTTGTGGTTGTGGATCCTGAGAATGCAGAAGGTGTAGATTATTATCTACTAAGATGCACCAGTAAAAAATACAAGTTGCCTCAAGAAATTATTGATGGTGATGGACAACAATATCCAACCGGTTTGGTTGTTATTGAAGGTACCTATTATCAACTAGCTAAGATCAAGAAAAATAGAGTTTAATTTATTGAATATATGTTTGGACAAAGAATTCTACATTATAGTCACTTGTTTATAGCAACAAAATTGTAGTTTGAAACTGTGCCAAAAAAAGGGTCACGTGGAAACCAAAAGTGGAAGTTGCCTATTGAAGAGCATGAAAAACTTTTGGAGATAATAAAGGATAGAGAGGATCCAAACTACACATATCAGAGCTTTAACTTGAAGGCTTTTAATTTGTGCTTACTTAAAAATCCTATTTGAAAATTATAGACTATAAATGATTTGAAAGTCATGATTAGATTGAATTTATATTGATTAAACCTAAATTGAATTTTAATTGATTAGACCAAGTTCAATAAATACTTTTTCAATTGATTATATTACATTGATTAGGTTGAATAATTTCCAAACTATATTTCTAAATTGATTAGATCGATTCTAGGTAAATTGAATTTTTAATTGATTAGACCTTTCAATTCTTTTTTCAATTGATTAGAATAGATTGATTCTAGATTGAATAATTTCAGTCTATATTAAAGAAATTGATTAGATTGATTAGATAGGTAAATTGAATTTTAATTGATTAGACCTTTCAATACTTTTTTCAATGGATTAGAATAGATTGATTCTAGATTGAATAATTCCAGTCTATATTAGAAATTGATTAGGTTGATTCTAGGTAAATCAATAATTTTAATTGATTAGACCTTTCAATACTTTTTTTAGTTAGGTCCTATTAGGTCTTAAGTCCAGTCCTATTAGGTCTTAAGTGGTCCTATTAGGTCTTAAGGGTCTTGATTAGGTCCTATTGGGTCCTATTAGGTCTTAAAATTAGGTCTTAATTAGGTCCTAGTGGGTCCTATTAGGTTTTAATTGGGTCCTATTAGGTATAATTAAGTCTTAAGGGTCTATTATGTTGTATTAGGTCTTAAGGGTCTGTTATGTCTTATTAGGTCTTAAGGGTATTATGTCTTATTAGGTCCTATTATGTCTTAATTGGTCCTATTAGGTCAGGTATTGGGTCTTAAGGGTCTTATGGGTCCTTAAGGGTCCTATTATGTATTAATTGGTCCTATTAGGTATTATTAGGTCCTATTATGTCCTATTAGATCTTAAGGGTCTTAAGGGTCCTATTATGTCTTATTGGATATTATTATGTCCTATTAGGTTCTATTAGGTCTTAATTAGGTATTATTAGGTCCTATTATGTCTTAATTGGTCCTATTAGGTTAGGTATTGGGTCTCAATGGTCTTAATTAGGTCTTAAGGGTCTTATTGGGTCTTAAGGGTCCTATTAGGTCTTAGGGGGTCCTATTATGTCTTAATTGGTCCTATTAGGTCTTAATTAGGTATTATTAGGTCCCTATTAGGTCTTAAGGGTCTTAACGGTCCTATTATGTCTTATTATGTATTATTATGTCCTATTAGGTCTTAAGAGTCTTATTAATGTCTTATTAGGTATTATTAGGTCCTATTAGGTCTTAATTGGGTATTATTAGGTCCTATTATGTCTTAATTGGTCCTATTAGCTCAGGTATTGCATCTTAACAGTCTTAATTAGGTCTTAAGGGTCCTAATAGGTCCTATTAGGTCTTAATTAGGTATTATTAGGTCCTATTATGTCTTAGTTGGTCATAAGGGTCTTATTAGGTCTTAGTTGGTCTTAACAGGTCCCTATTATGTCTTAGTTGGTCATGTTAGACCTCCTAATTGATTTTAATAGGTCCTACTAGTCCCCATTAGGTCTTAAGCGGATCCTATTAGGTCTTAATTAAGTATCATTAGGTCCTATTAGGTCCTATTAGGTCTTAAGGGTCCTATTATGTCTTATTAAGTATTATTATGTCATATTAGGTCTTAAGGGTCCTATTATGTCTTATTAGGTATTATTAGGTCCTATTATGTCTAGTATTAGGTCTTAAGGGTCTTAATTAGGTCTTATTAGGTCTTAAGGGTCCTAATAGGTCCTATTAGGTCTTAAGTGGTCCTATTAGGTCTTAAGTGGTTCTATTAGGTCTTAAGGGTCCTATTGCGGTCTTAAGGGTCTTAATTAGGTCCTATTCGGTCTTAAGGGTCCTATTAGGTCTTAAGGGTCCTATTAGGTCCTTATTGGGTCCTATTGGGTCTTAAGGGTCCTATTAGGTCTTAAGGTCCTAATAGGTCCTATTAGGTCTTAAGTGGTCCTATTAGGTCAGGGTATTGGTCTTAAGGGTCTTATTGGGTCCTATTGGGTCTTAAGGGTCCTATTATGTCTTATTATGTATTATTAGGTCTTGATTAGATTGTTCAAGTTTAGTTGATCTAGATAGGGTTTAAGAGTGCATATATTAGCTTGATTAATTTTAACTTGATTGATTAGATTGAATAATTCTAGTCTATATTAGAAATTGATTAGATTGATTATAGGTAAATTAATTTAGATAGATTAGACTGAACATCAGTTAAAGATTGATTAGTTAGGTTTCAATTAATTGATCTATATTATAAATTGATTAGATTGATTCTAGGAAAATTGAATTTAGATAGATTAGATTGAACATCAATTAAAGATTGATTAGTTAGGTTCCAATTAATGGATTTATATTATAAATTGATTAGATTGATTCTAGGTAAATAAATTTAGATTGAGTAGATTGAACATCAATTAAGATTAATTAGTTAGGTTTTAAAAGATTGATTAGTTTAAAGATTGATTAGATTGTTCAAGTTTAATTGATCTATATAGGGCTTAAGGGGTGCATATATTAGCTTAATTATTTTAACTTGATTGATTAGATTGTTCAGTTAGATTGATTAATTAGTTTTCAATTAATTGATCTAGATAGGGATTAAGGGTGCATAATAGGGCTTAAGGGGTCATATTAATATATTGATTAATTTAGATTGATTAGATTGAACATCAGTTAGATTGATTAATTAGGCTTCAATTAGATTGATTAATTAGTTAAAGATTGATTAGTTATACAAACAATTAAATTGAAATTTGATGTAAATGAATCTATTTATAAACATATGTCTACACGTGCACTGATTTTTTTTAGTTTGAAATTTTTTTTTAAAAAAATAAAAATATATATATACACACACACACACACACACATTTACATTGATACATGTTTTACGTTGAGCTATAGACATTTACATTGATCTACATGTTCGATTTTTGTGATATAGACATTTACATTGATACATGTTTGATTTTAGTTTGAAAATATCTATATATATATATATATATATCTATCTAAACAAATGTATAGATCACAAAAATCAAACATGTATCAATGTAAATGTCCTATATCACAAAAATCAAACATGTAGATCAATGTAAATGTGTATATATATATATATAGACATATATATATATAATATATATATAT